>CM051037.1:37780941-37863441 GCA_027627225.1 Congeria kusceri | reverse complement strand
GAATCCACGTTAACTTCTTGCATATAGGCTTTAGTTGTTAATTTTCAAAGTTATACCACAGCATTTTATCGGCAGCCGTTTGATCGGCTACGAAAAGATCGTCTGATCGTGACCCCGTATGCGAAGTCATCAGATCCATTCAGCGCAAATTTTATTAGCGGCATACTCGGCATATGCGTATGATTCAATGTGATTGCTCGATAGATGATCGGAATGATGATATAATGACGCAAATAATTATATTATTAATGAAACAGATTTAGGTGCAAAATGGGTTTCTCTGAAGTAAAGGGACAGCAACCATGGGAAAAGAAACCCATGAATATGTACTGATTGTATACTGAATTGCTACAGAATACTGGTAATAACATTGTACTCTTAGATGCAAATTCAAAACGTAAATAGAAAACTTGTTATATTTTTATTACACTTTATTTACTCAGTTGTTAGAAAACATAAAAGCATCAGAAATGCCAACTCTAAGAAACGATAGACACACACACACACACACACACACACACACGCACGCACGCACGCACGCACGCACGCACGCACGCACGCACGCACGCACGCACGCACGCACGCACGCACGCACACACACACACATGTGTATTGTCAAACGAGGACGTCTGTATAAAACACGATAATTGGGGACATCTTTGATTTTTATTATTTTGGTTATTCCTTCATACAAATGACATATTTATGTGTCCCTGTTCTTTTAAATACTTTGGTGAGGTTTAAAAATTTTTTTTTATCCATTTGATATTTTGCTATGCAACCGAGGACTCGTGGGTAACACACGCGACAATGTCCGATAATGTAGATTCGGGGACACACATCACATTCATAACATCCCATTCGGGGACATATGGTGCAATTACGTTTTAATATAACGTGTATTTCAAAGCCGTTCATTTGTAGTTCTTTGTTGTGTTGCTTAAACATGTTCCCAGAGATTACCTTTCTTGTTAACGCAGGAGCTATTAAAAAGCATTCATCGTAGTGTTCATTTAATTACCATAGAGTTGTAGTCTAATAAATGTGACGTAGACGCAATGTGTGTGTTACTTTTATATGAGACTAAATTTGCGTGAGAAAATATCCTGTATAAAAAGTATCTCAATATTGTCGACCAGCGCCCTACTAGTAGTGCTACACCAACTGTGTTTAATCTGACTATGGGCATGTCTTTATGTCCAACTATTATGATATCTTCATGCGTAAAGAAACACTGCAGGTGAAATACTTATCGTTTGAAGCAATGAGGTACCGTTTTTTTAAATAACAAGAATTTCACGCAACATCAAGTATTATTTTTATCAAACTAAATAAAATGTTATTAGCCACAGTTGTCGAATCTTGTGTCATTTTTCGTTAAAAGGGGCATGGGAAATTATTATTTGTTTTGCTTTTTGGAACAAGTCAGACCTATTATGCTCGAAAAGAAATAAATGTTATTCGGACTCGGTGTTTCCTTCGTTTGAAAATCGTCAAAGGATAATTAAGCTTTTTATTAAGTTTAATTTGAGAATTCATATTTGGTTTACATGGTATAGATATACACTCGACAAGTACGTTAATAATTACAATATACTTTTGCGACAAAAGGTTATACTTTTTCGGGAATTTAGTACAAAACTCGGGTTAACACTGGTTCTTATAAATAAAATGAAACAAATTTGATTTTAACAACAGAATAATATTAGGACATTTTGTGAATTCAAACTAATTCTTCAACATGTGTGTCTATTTTTCAAATTATATGTCCAACATTCACGACCTACTAGAGTGTACTCCCTCGAAACCGAATTCTCTATAAACCGGAAACCTTAAAAACCGAACAGTTGCTCCGGTCTCGTTGTTTTCTCCAGTACGTTTACTGTGCGAAATCCCTCGGTATACTGGACTTTCTGAATTCCGGATACCGAACACCTGTAACGGTACCTTTCTTTGTTTTATTGTACAAATTGACCTCTGTAAACCGAACCGGGTGAAAACTGAGCTAATTAACAGTTATCGATTTTCTTCAGCGCGCGCTGCGGGACACGTGTACTCCTAATCCGATAATTAGGGACAACAGTTCGACACCATATTACAACTCGAGATAAGAATGTATAATCATTAGTATATTGAATGGGCATTTCATATTACGTAAGTGTGAACAACAGAACCCGTCCTATTTAGACTTTTTTATTTTTAAATTTTATTATTGATTGATGTAATAAATTAATACATCAATTATATGGCACAGTAACACATTTATTTGTATTTTTTTTAAATTTATCGCAACTACAAAGGATTAAGTGAATTAAAAACAAAACTTGAATATCCATTTGATATTGGTCACATTTACACTCGATCTAAGCAATATGAGTTTAGCCGGTTATCTTGACAGAAATATTTGAGTATATATATATAGCGTCATATTACTATAAAACTATCATTTATCGGCAGCCGTGCTGGTTAACATGGGGGTCTATAGTCTTTCGTTCTAGGATTGAATCACAATCACTGAGTAAGTCCGATAATGACCCAATAATTATCTGGTCACAATCAGCATGCATATAATTATATTTAGGTGAGAAGGTGTGAAAAGAATCCGTGCGCATCTCTGACGCTCGGTGATCCGTCTGGTGGTAAATAGCACGAAAATACAACGATGTCAGATTCAGTTGCCTTATTGCAAAACTTTACCGCTAGGATTCCGTCATCTTCCTTATTAACGACATTGATTTCATAGTCTCTAGTTACCCAGTCTTTAACAAGGAGTCCGACTCCGCCAGACGCTTTGGAGGCATTTCTGTGAATTTCTGATCTGTTATAGCCAAACCACGAGTAACCATCCACTTTTAACACATACTGGGATGACAGATGAGTTTCACAAACGAATATGATATCAGCGTCGATCGAGTTTATCAAACCAACACGGAGATTTTCGTTGTTTTTGTCCAACCACATACATTACTATGCGCGATATGTATAGTGTCCAATGGGGGCAGGTTGTCTCCTAGTCACGGTCGCGCGGAGCTTGCTGTTCTTGCCGGGGGCGGATGCCCGTTAGCAAAAAGCCTGAGTTAGCTCCTTGTGGTAGCTGTCGAAGAACAGGTTTTGCGTTTAACTCTATCAGGCGTTCTGACGAATATGGTCAGTTGTACCGGAATATTTACTGACAGTTGACAGCTAATTAAAGCATAAATTATAAACGATTCGGTGGGACACGGCTAGAACTACGACAACCAAGTCATCCTTCTTTTTTCCGTTGACGATTTTTATTAAAATAAAATAATTGATGATATACTGTTTTGGGAAACCATAGTGAAATGCGTTTATTTAACAAAGTAGCTCTCTGAGTAATGATAACTGATTGGATATGATAAATGACATGCGCATTCTGATATTTGCGAAAGCAAACCGCTTAAAATTTTGATAAATGCCAGTTAAGCACACATACAAAAAATAACAAGACGTATTCATGTACATTTTTTATGCTTTTTTATTTTAAGAGGATAAACAAACTTTATGTGTTAAGCATTAACATGATAACCTGAATTTTAGTATTTATGACCTTCAATAACCATATACAATAGTGTTGACAAATACCTTGAACCTTTGTCTATAGGAGTATAAATGCCGAATGATTTTGAAGGAAGTGGAAGTGAGTCAAATTTGAAAACGTCTTACATGCAGAAAATAGCAGCTTCGGTTTTGTTGAAGCTGTTCATCAGTGATAATAAGTAAGTGCAACGCTACTGACTCCCGCCCCTAAATATGATTTTACTGAGTCAAATAATTTGTAGGACAATGTGTAACAAATGCCCGCTTTAGGTACTGTGGCCAATACAACTTCCAGCAGTCAAAATGTCACAAACGTTAACACAGATTAGTTACATCTGACGAAGATTGTTAAAATATTACTCGTTTGTGTGATGAGGAGAAAATAGTATATGAAGTAAGTAGTTTAATGTTATTTTATTGTAACTAATGATTTCATTATTTAACGAAAACGGGACTTGTTCACAGATTTTCGTATTTTTTAAAAATGTAATTATATAATATTTGGTTTAGTCTAAAATGATTATAATAGCAAAAAAAGTTGAATAAAAACGTGCCTCCCCAGGACTCGGGACCTTTGGAAGCAAAATCTAACGCGCTACCACTGGACTATTCAGGATTTAAAACTTAGCAGCGTATTTTTAACGCTATGTTGATGATAATAGATGTATTTTCCAAATATCGATGAAAAACGTTACACTTTGTTATTTTACCTAATTCGATTTGTTATTATCCATAAACTAACTGATATTTTTTACATGTTTTTGTAAGGAGTGTTCTTTTGCTTGTTTGAATATAATGTATACATTATTTTTTGAAACTCTGACATTTTAAGATTGTCATTTTGCCAAATTGTGAACAAGTCCCTTTATGAAAAAGACTACAATTACATGTATTACAATTATTATAAAACAATTGTATGCACATTCTTTATCGTAATGAGTTTTAAGATTTTCTGATTAACTTGTTCTATTCAATTAAATATGAAATGATTGTGGACTGGCTCAGTAGCCCGACTCCCACAGTTTGCAAACATTTGGCAAAACGAGGGCTTAAAGGGGAGAAACCTTTTATAAATAAAATGGAATTCACGTGCCGTTCAAGCCCTGAAAAGTGTTAACTTACGATGTGCTGTTTTGTCTGTGCATTGGTATAAGTCATAACCGAATAAGGGATAAGAATTTTAGATACTTTCCTTGATAGTTTCATAACGTTATAACAAATTCGTGGCGCAATCGCTATTTCGGCTGTAAAAAGCGTTCTTTGCTGTGAAAATTTATTTTGCTTTGTTTTAGCATTCATGTCATATGTTTGTAGTTTTTCAATGACATCGAAAATACACCTTTTCTCGGGCATGGTCATCTGCGGTCGCACTTACAATTTTCTCGTACTCGGACAGAAACAACTTTTTTCAAGTCCCGCAGATGAAGCCCTCGAAAAGGTTAATCCTATATAATGAGTTACGGTTTAATGCTAGCTGATTCACATATTTACATTCACAACGCGAACAATTAGATCAAAACTAGACCACCTCGATATTAGCAAAAAGGGAGTTGGAACAGTCCATGAATTATTAAACAAAAATTGGCATTGGTTGCTATTTTAATTTTATGTTACTTGAGAATTGATTCTCTCATGTCGTTAATTGTTTATCAAATAACTGTCCGTCATATTTTATATACAATGTAATATCCATCAAAGGTTCATCGCGATGCTGACGGGAAAGCGAGGATCATCGAGTTTACTAGTCCTAGTGATTACGAGTAAGCCAGAAGGCTTTGTGATCAGCACGGATTAAAAATTATGTACGTATGCTGTTCTCTAAACAATACGCGAAATATTTATGTTTTATTCCGAAATTCTGTCCAATGCATGTACAAATACACATTTACAGATTAACCATCTACCCATTATCAATTAGCGACTCAACGATCACAGGTTCGCTAATTCTATTAACAATTTCCAAACGAAACAATAACATCTGGTTGACTTGCACCTATGTTTATTTTCCAAATAATGCGATTAAGGTAACGCCTTTTATTTTTGGAGCAAATATATTTCTGATTTGAGTATCAAATTATTATCCTATTTCACATAAAAGTCAAATGAGAATGGTTTATTGCTGAGTCCCTGTCATTCGAATTTGATTGGAATTAATGATTATTTGTTTTAAGATTAAACAGTAATGATAAATTTTAAGCTGATAAACACGAAGTTGACCTGCACTGAGAATGATAATTGACTTCTTTAACAAAAACAGATAACTTAATAAGTTCTTCTTTAGTACATGTTCTCATAAGGCTTAAGAATTTATATACTGATGGCCGCGTGAAATAATGAGATTTTATGTATTTTGTATAGGATAGACCCCGAGTAGCAGCGGTATATGGAATATATACCCGAGCGTTAGCGAGGGTATATATTCCATATACCGCTGCTACGAGCGGGTCTATCCGACTTAGACCACAGATAAATCCTATTCATTGAACTACTGTGCACGAGGAAATCGGGAGGAAATCGGGAGTTATATATACCAACACCTAACTGCTGGTGTGTGGGATATATACCGTACTTTTTCTTGCTTCTGACTGGTCGGATGGCGACAGCTGTGGTCTAATTAACAAAAATCCATATTATTTGAACGATCTGAAAGAGGGAATCAATTATGCACATAGTCCCCAGTGAGACGATGTATAATGAATAAAATGTAACACTTTACGTTCATTTGGGAAATGTTGGTACAGCTGATGTTTGAACAGAACTGGAATAAGTGTAGTAGTACAAGCGTCGTTACTAGTAGAAGTAATGGTAGAAGTAGAAGTAGTAGTAGTAGTAGTTGTAGTATTAGTAGTGGTAGTAGTAGTAGTAGTAGTAGCAGTAGTAGTAGTAGTAGTAGTAGTAGTAGCAGCAGCAGTAGTAGTAGTAGTAGTAGTAGTAGTAGTAGTAGTAGTAGTAGTAGTAGTAGTAGTAGTAGTAGTAGTGGTAGTGGTAGGAGTAGTAGTAGTAGTAGTAGCAGCAGCAGCAGTAGTAGTAGTAGTAGCAGCAGCAGTAGTAGTAGTAGTAGTAGTAGTAGTAGTAGTAGTAGTAGTAGTAGTAGTAGTAGTAGTAGTAGTAGTAGTAGTAGTAGTAGTAGTAGTAGTAGTAGTAGTAGTAGCAGCAGCAGCAGTAGTAGTAGTAGTAGTAGTAGTAGTAGTAGTAGTAGGAGTAGTAGTAGTAGTAGCAGCAGTAGTAGTAGTAGCAGTAGCAGCAGCAGTAGTAGTAGTAGTAGTAGTAGTAGTAGTAGTAGTAGTAGCAGCAGTAGTAGTAGTAGTAGTAGCAGCAGCAGTAGTAGTAGTAGTAGTAGTAGTAGTAGTAGTAGTAGTAGTAGGAGTAGTAGTAGTAGTAGTAGTAGTAGCAGCAGCAGTAGTAGTAGTAGTAGTAGTAGTAGTAGTAGTAGTAGTAGTAGTAGTAGTAGTGGTAGTGGTAGTGGTAGGAGTAGTAGTAGTAGTAGTAGTAGTAGTAGTAGTAGTAGTAGTAGTAGTAGTAGTAGTAGTAGTAGTAGTAGTAGTAGTAGTAGTAGTAGTAGTAGTAGTAGTAGTAGTAGTAGTAGTAGCAGCAGCAGTAGCAGTAGCAGTGGCAGTAGTTGTAGAAGTAGTAGTAGTAGTAGTAGTAGTAGTAGTAGTAGTAGTAGTAGTAGTAGAAGTAGTAGTAGTAGTAGTAGTAGTAGTAGTAGTAGTAGTAGTAGTAGTAGTAGTAGTAGTAGTAGTGGTAGTAGTAGTAGTTGTAGTAGTAGTAGTAGTAGTAGTAGTAGTAGTACTAATAGTAGTAGTAGTGGTAGTAGTAGTAGTAGTAGTAGTAGTAGTAGTAGTAGTAGTAATAGTGGCAATAGTAGAAGTAGTAGTTGTTGTTGTTGTTGATTTAGCAGTGGTAGTGGTGTTGGCAGTTGTAGTAGTAGTAGTAGTAGTAGTAGTAGTAGTAGTAGTAGTAGTAGTAGTAGTAGCAGTACTAGTAGTAGTAGTGGTAGTGGTAGTAGTAGTTGTAGTAGTAGTAGTAGTAGTAGTAGTAGTAGTAGTAGTAGTAGTAGAAGTAGCAGTAGTAGTAGTAGTAGTAGTTGTAGTTGTAGTAGTAGTAGTAGTAGTAGTAAAGGTAGTGGTAGTAGTAGGAGGAGTATCTCTTCATATCTTCAATTGCATATGCTTTCGAAAGGATAGATTTGCTTTACTGTGCATGTTTTTTCGGAAAACACTGAAAATATTAGTAGAATAGACATTTAATGCAAGCGAAATAGTTACCAGGTTTCCATTTTTATTCATGTTAGGCGGTTTAATTTAAGAGTTTGTATTGTAGCACTGCTGACTGTTATGAGAGAGAGCCAAACGTTCTCATTTACTCAAACACCAGTTTCAAACAAAAATTATGTAACCACCAATTAACACTTCCTGGATGTAGCAGTCAATCTGCTGCCAACATGCCAGGCATTTATATATGGGCCTGAGAAACCGCAAATCGGCAGTTAAGTGAGGAAGCAATAGCAGTACCATCATGATAACGTCCCGTGAAATATTAATTTTCCGTAAAGCTGCGGGGAATGTATTATACTGATTATGTGTATTAGTTTAATTGCGCCGCGTTCGCTTAATTAATTGCATAACACGTGAATATAAACAAATAACTGACAGTGAGGTCAAGTGCATTGTGTGAAATTATTTCACAGATTCAAAGACCCAATGTTTGCATGAATCGAAAAGTATTTTATAAATTTAATGTGGTAAATTAAAAAGATGGCAAAAAGTACCGAAACGGTTTATTGACCTGGAAATCATTAATATCCTGTAGCTCTCGGCTTTTTTATTTATATCCGCTTAACAGATATTCACAATACATATAGAGCCTTTTATATTTTTTGTTAGTAAACAGCTATTGTCATTTACAATAAGTGTAAACATACATATTACAGTACTACATTATTCAGCTACTGATGTAAAATATCCTATTCTTATATTTATGTTAATATAGCTTTTAACTTTATACGACGAATTTGTATTCATGCTGTCATACTTGTAAATCGGTTTACTATTTATCTAGCGTCTAAGGCCCGAATTTCATACTCATATATAACAAACGATGCCGTTAACATTTGTCAGGAACATTAGCGAGGTGGATAGCGTTTTAGTTTTCCAATTAATGTGACCGTGACCCTGAAAAAATATTTATTTTTGTTTCTTTTGTTCATCATTGAAACACTTATTCTAAAGACACAATTTGGTCTTTCCGAGTATTCCTCTTATAATTTAAAAAAGTTTACATTTCATCAACATGACAATGCAAGTGAAAACTTACATTATTTGAATATTGATGCAAAATATATTTTGTAATGGAATCAAGGCTAATGCTCAAGATTCTGTGTATGACGTACGAATAAAACATGAGCTATTCATTTCTCAAAAAGTATATCTTTTCTGGGATTCGAACCCAAAACACCACCCATACAGACTTTGCATTCTTGTCACATCACTCTAGCCTTGTCTGAATTGACCCTACTATTAAATCAATACGTATAAATGTCCAAATTTTCTAACTCGGTTTTATTGACCTGGTACTCATGAATATTCCGTAAATTCTATCCAGATCGAATATTCGTAAACTATAGTTAGACCACAGCTGTCGCCATCCGACCAATCAGAAGCAAGAAATAGTACGGTATATATCCCACACACAAGCAGTTAGGTGTTGGTATATATAACTCCCGATTTCCTCGTGCACAGTAGTTCAATGAATAGGCCAAGCAAATTAATTATACGGCTTTGAGTATTTTGCACACATTTTATATATCCTAGGATAGACCCCGAGTAGAAGCGGTATATGGAATATATACCCGAGCGTTAGCGAAGGTATATATTCCATATACCGCTGCTACGAGCGGGTCTATCCGACTTAGACCACAGATAAAAAACATTTGGTTTTCTGTATAAAATATGTGCAAATGCACTGACTACTGTTCCAAATTCATAACACAGCTCGTCGTGCACGAGGAAAAAACCGTATAATTGAATTTGCTTGGCCCTGTGATCAGTGCCGAACGGTTCTATGCAATCAATCAAAATGTCAAATGCCCATTTACACTCTGTACTTAAGAACTGTCTGGCATTATGAAGCGGGTATTCGTGGAAACGGGGACGCAGCGGACAGAGTGTGAGATGCGGAAAAATGGCATCGGAAAGGAGTAAAAGACAACGGAATCAGTAAGTTTTTTTTATTGTTATCATTAGTCAGCAAATGTTGCATCTTTGCATATACTTACTGTATATTGCTTTATATTCATTGAATTGTAAGACTTATGCAAAAAAATATAAAGTCATTCTTAAAGTTTGAACATTTCTTCTGTCAGTAGTTCCAACCGACGATAAAGTTTCATTTCCATTGCGATTAACAAATAATATTTTGTAGTATCTTGCATTCAGATATGAGTAATTCAAATAATTTATGCTTAATAAATTGGCATTAACCCATATCATTATATTTATATTATCAAATATACATATTATAACAGATGCTACTTATAAAGCTAAATGCACACTCATACACTAGGCAAACGTTATAACGCACCGCCGACAGTCCTGTAATGTTTGATATTAAAATAATATTGTATTGACATTTGCATTGTGATAGGAAAATATCTCGTCTTCACAATCGCGTACTGTTCATGATATATTTATGGCCATAACTTCGATTTATTTGTATATAATGGTGATAACCCTAAAATTCAAAATTCGCAAACATCGCTAGAAATCCAAATGTTTATTTCATCAGTTTACTTGTTCCCCAATTTTAACAATTTTTAGTATGGAATGCAATAATTATTTAAAAATTAAATTGTCATTTATTTGAGTTTTTATCACATCAATACTACATGGTATGTCTGTTCGACTCAACGCACAGACAACGTTTTTGATCTCCGCTAAATTAGTATGGGTGCTAGCAGTAATCCGTGCTAGAGGCAGACATACTTAGTGATAGTGATATGAAAAACAAACTCATATAAATGACAATTTTATTTTGAATTTTTCATTTTGTTCTATATGTCATTTTGCCCATTATTGCATTCCATGCTATAATTTTTACATTGTTAAGGTTTGGGAACAAACAAACTGATGAAATAAACTACTTTTAATTTCCAGCGATTTTTGCGAATTTTGAGTTTGATGGCTATCTGACTTAAACACCAAAAATCAAAGTTATGGTCTGAATTATATCATGAAATGGTTGTGAAGGTGAGATATTGTCCTATCACAATGCAAAATTTTGATAAAATATTATTTCATATTTAAAATTATAGGACTATTTAGTCCGTGGTGCGTTATATCTTTTGTTGAGTGTAGTTGCATACATCCCGCATTCGGACGTTTAGGATGAGTTAAACACAGGTGTATTTTTCTCTTAATATTTTAATTGTTTCAGAAGTGAATACAAGATTAAACAGTTTGAACGGGCAAGACAATTTTGTCGGAAATACGATGATCCTGATGGATTTGTGGTTCAGTTTATAAGTGATGACATAGGTAATTATATATTTGTTGTGTATTTTTTTTTGCACTATTGCATTTATTGGGTAAACTCGTGCACGTGAGCGCCTCCACGTGAGCACATGCGATTTATCACGTGCGCACGTGAGGACCGTCAACCAATGACATTACGGGAAACAATTGAAGGCTGTATAGGTCGCTCATTTGTCAGACTTGCAAGAGTGCACTTGGAGATTCTCATGGGCACACATGGAGACGCTCATACGCGCACGTGAAGACTTGCACGTGCGCACGTGAAGTCACATCGATGTCACCGTATTAAAGCAAAAACTCAGTTAATTTTGATAGGTGTTTGCGTGGTCTTTATTTCTCTGATTTGTATAAGGTTTTCATTTGTACGCAAACGTACTTTAAGCGAAGATTTTTTTTTAATTTTCGCTTTTACTTATAGATGAAATGTGCAATTGTTAGACCAGTACGTACAATGACTTAGTAACTGCTTGCATGTGTACACATTGTTCTATAAAATCGACGTTGTTTTTATATAACACATAAAATTTAAATAGTTAATCGTATTCATATTGATGATTTTGTATGTTCAGTCGTCTTTGTTGTCACATTAACAGGAGAAGGGGTATTTACAACAAAACCTTTTTCAAACGGAGACTTCCTATTAGAGTATCATGGGGATCTAATTACTAATTACCACAAAGCACAGACACTGGAGAAAGAGTACGCGAAAGCTGAGTCGGGATGTTTTATGTACTACTTTAAATATAAAGGAAAGAACATGTGGTGAGTTGTTTTTTTTTCTTTCAGTTCGACATAAATCTGTTCAAGTGGTATACTTAAAGAACAACTGCTAGCGTTCTATATTAAAGAAAGTAAAATAACTTTAATATTGCAAATGAAATATAATTATGAATTAAAAGAAGCTCTTTTCCAAACAACCCATTTATTTACATGTATTGTTTTACCCAGTATCTACGTCACGAACGATATATTCAGACAGGGAAGAACCATCAATGATGCCCCTAAAGGTGATCCATTACAAAACTGCCACCCGGCTGTTGTAGTTGTGGACGGAAATCCACATATATGCATTTTTGCTACTCGCAATATCTCTGCCGGGGAAGAGCTCCGCTTTGATTATGGCGACACAAATCTTCCATGGAGAAAGGTATTTGGCACATAAGTATTGATAAAGTCAGCCACATTTTGGAAAAATTTTGTTCTACTCAAAGAATTATTAATTTCACTCCAATGGTAAAGCGGCATTTGCAATTTATATTGTTAAATAATAATAATAATAATAATAATAATAATAATAATAATAATAATAATAATAATAATAATGTTATTAATATATTAGAATTAACAAGCCTATGTTATATTGCAGAACGCCACGGAAAAACACAATGGTAGGTAGTTCTTTATTAATAATTGTATAAGGTTAACATACATCCGTTTATCGATATCAAAGTTGTAGATTTCTGTTGAATTACAAATCCAAGAAAACGAATATGCACGAGATGCATGTATCATTAAAGGACGGTGACACTGCCTGACCTTCAATGTTTGTCCAAAACCCAATACATTTTAAAACGAATATGAAAAAAAAAGTATAACAACAAATATAGCATTTGGACGTTACAGTAAAAACAATAAACGGGCATTTAAAAAGTGAGACAATCTAGGGCAAAACTTGAACGTTACATTCAATTCTTGTTCTCTAAATTTATTCTATCAATGTAACCCCACAAACAGAAAATATTAAATATTATTATCGTGTTTTTCTTATGAGTTCATTAAAAACATTAATACATTAATTACATAAACACACTGCACTGAAGTAAATCTTAAACAAGTTGGGAAAATTTTAGATATACTTGTTTATTTATTGTGACACATATCTTACACTTGGTTTTATATATGTTTAATAATAAAGGACACTGCTTCAATTTATCTTGATTTAATGTCCAGTTGGAGCAGCGGCTGTTACTGATAGTGACAGCAGTAAAGTGACAGTTGAAAAAAAAAGAAATGGTATACATTGTAAGTAATTACCTGACACTTCCTTATTTAATTTTTAAATGTGTTTCCTATCAGTATGTTCCCAAAATTTTTATCCATCAAATGGGGACAATAATACATCCATAAGTGCACGTTAAAAGGATGAGAAACACATACATTTCATAACAAATGTAAATAAAATAACCGCTTATCAAAGGTACATCAAACTTATTAACAATAACTTGAAATATAACAAGTGGAGGCAGTGAGAATATTTGTGAGTTGCATGTAATCAGTCCAACTTAACGCACAATAACAGGGTTGTAAATAAAGACTACAAAACATGTTATATGAAACTATCTAATAATATGATAATGTCGGCAGTATTCAATTTTGAGTATGCTTATACACATTTGTCTTTGATTGATCCTAACGGGCAACGCAGTGTTGCATGTTTCTGTTATTGCAGTTCCAATTTGTGATGGTGGGGCAGAAGGTGCGAATGGGGACACCGGAGACAATATCGATATGACAGATGAACAAGGTATCAGTGTCAACTGATTAAGATATCACTTAAATTTCCATACGATGAATACCTTTATTTTAAGACATGTGGTTTCATATACAAAATTTTATTTTGAAGTGTTTGTCTCAAACGGGTCCAATACGAAAACTTACATCAATTGTTACGTCAGTGATTATTGTGGACATTTTACTTGGATGTTTTGGGAAGTGTATGGTTATACCTCGCCTATAAGCTAAGCTACCATATGTACATGCTCTTTCTTCAAACTTATTACACTTAATGTGTTATTTTCGTTTATAATTGGGGACACTTCTACAAATAATTTTCATTTATGTTAAAGCCTATACAGGATAAAATATTGTTGATGAGAGTAGAACAATACGAATACAAATTCCTCGCATAAATATTATATTTACGTAAAGACCTGGTATTTCCTTATTCGTAAAGAAATGTGTTAGTCCTTTCAACATAAACGAAGGGTGTATGAAACGGGGACAATAAGTAAACATTCTTGGTTCAGTGATTATTAGGGAAATGTTATGCGTTACTGGATACCGTTGGAAGTGTGAGGTTAAATGCGGTTTTAAACATGTGCTATACTCAGCACATAAGCTGTGCTCACATTATAAACTTCCTTTCTTTAGATTTATTACAATGCATATGTTATTTTCCTTTATAATAAGGGACACTGCTACAAATAATTTTCATTTATGTTGAATCCGAAGCAGAGGGAGTTCTAAGAGGTGAGAGTAGAAAAGACACATGTGCAGAAATGGAGCAGGGTGTGTTATTCCATTGTAATCACATAGTATTTAGTGAGTTAATAACGTTGTACCTTATTATGGAACCCAACAATTTTGTAAATTATCTATGAAGGGCTCTGTATCATAGTGTACAAACAAAAAACAAATAGATCGCATAAATACGGGTATTTCCGTAAATACCAGCAATTTTTGATAAAGGACTGTGTTAGTCGTCTCAACATGACGAATTGTATAAATTGTGTAACAAACGGGGACTTTTTTTGCTCCATTTACAGCAATAGAAATTATGCTATATTGTGATGTTAATTGTTACTGGTTGCTGAGGAAATTGTGAGGTTAAACTGTGGTATTAAACATTTGCTAAATTCAGCACGAAAGCTGTGTATCAAATGTATTACCTCTTTTGATAGATTCATTACACTGCATAACTGGGGACATCGCTACAATATATATAAAACTGATTCAACTGATTGTGACATTTTTATATTGACGAACTGTGTTATATATTTCAACATAAACGAATTGTATATGTAGATTGTGTATCACACGGAGACATTTTTGCTCCAGCGATAATGATGGAAATTATGCTACGTGTTGAAGTTATTTGTTAATGGTTGATGTGGAAAGTGTGAGATTTAACTGATTTTAAACATTTTCTACATTCAGCACGAAAGCTGCTTTTCTAATATGCCTCCTCTTTTGATCGATTTATGACACTTGATTTGTTATTTTTTCATTTATAATTGGGGACATCGCTACAATTTATATACATATATTATGTATTAAAGCCGGAGCAGGAAAACATGTTGGTGGTAAGAGTAGAAAAAAGACATCTGAAGAAAAGGAGCAAGGTGTGTTTTGTCATTTTAATCACACAGTGTTTCTTTATTAATTTAAGTTGTATTATAGTACGCTTCCCTCTCAAATTTGTAAATCTTTATATAGTACTCATAATTTAACTGTACAAGAGAAAAACAGATTTATCGCATAAACATTTGTATTTCCGTTAATACGTGGTATTACACTTTATTTTTTTTTCGTTTACAATTAGGGACATTATAATCGCTCCAGTATATATATATATATATTATATATTAAAGCCGCAGCAGGAAAACATGGTAGTGTTGAGAGTAGAAAAGAGACATCTGAAGAAAGGGAGCAAGGTGTGTTATGTCATTGTAATCGCACAGTGGTTCGTTAGTTATTTACGTTCTACAATAGCATACACTCCTTCAAGTTTGTAAATCCTTTATATAGGGCTCCTTATTGCACTGTACAATACAAAAAACTGTTTCATCACATAAATATCAATATTTACGTAAATACATGAATTTCCTTATTGATAGAGAAATTTTGATCCAATCCAATGTGATCAATACACATTCAGTAGTTTTATTTATCAATAATGGAAATTGAGAGAATGCATCAATCAACGTTTGTCATGATAGTGAAAAACACATCTCAGTGTCAATATTTACAATACCACGTATATTAAAACCTCATTATCACTTAAAGCATACCTTTAATAATAATAATAACTTAAACAATTTAAGCGTATCAAACGGGGACAATAAGAAGATATTCAACAATGTTGCTTCAGTGATTTCCAAGCGTTGATGTTATTTGTTACTAGATGCTGTGGGAAGTCTAATGTTAAACAGCGGTTTTAAACAAGTGCTATATTCAGCACATAAGCTATGCTCACATTGTAAACTTCCTTCCTTTAGATTTTTTACAATTCATATGTTATTTTTCATTTATAATATATAATACAAATAATTTTCATTTATGTTAAAGCCGAAGGAGGGGGAGTTCTAAGTGGTGAGAGTAGAAAAAACACATGTGCAGAAACGGAGCAGAGTATGTTGTTCCATTGTAATTACATAGTATTTCGTGAGCTAATTACATTGTACCTTATCATGCAAACTTACATTTTTGTAAATTATTTATGAAGGGCTCTGTACTATAGTGCACAAGCAAAAACCAAATACATCGCATAAATATGTGTATTTCCGTCAATACCTGAGATTTTTATTGATAAAGAACTGTGTTAGTCCTCTCAACATGAACAGTATATTTAAATTGTGCATCAAACGGGGACTTCTTTGCTCCATCGACAGCAATAGAAATTATGCTAAGTGTTGATGTTAATTGTTACTGGTTGCTGTGGAAATTGTGAGGTTAAACTGTGGTATTAAACATTTGCTAAATTCAGTCCGAAAGCTGTGTTTCGAATGTACTTCCTCTTTTGATAGATTTATTACACTTGATATGTAATTATCGTTTATAATTCGGCACATCGCTACAATTTATATACATTTTATATATTAAAGCCGGAGCAAAAGAACGTGTTGGTTGTAAGAGTAGAAAAGGGACATCTGAAGAAAAGGAGTAAGGTATGTTATGTCATTTTAATCACTCAGTTTTTCTTAATTAAGTTGTATCATAGTATGCTTCCCTTTTAAGTTTGTAAATCTTTATATAGTACTCATAATCGTACTGTACAATAGAAAAAACTGATTCATCGCATAAACATTTGTATTTCCGTTAATACGTGGCATTTTTATATTAACGAACTGTGTTAGACATTTCAACATATACGAATTGTATATTTGGATAGTGTATTAAACGGGGACACTTTTGCTCCAGTGATAATGATGGAATTTTTGCTACGTGTTGATGTTATTTGTTAATGGTTAATGGATGCTGTTGGAAGTGGAGATTAAATTGTAGTTTCAAATATTTACTAATTCGAATGAACCACCTCTTCTGATAGATTTATTACACCTGATATGTTATTTTCTTTTATAACTGGGGACATGCTACAATTTATATATATTTATATTTTAAAGCAGGAGCAGAAGAACATGTTGGCAATAAGAGTAGGAAAGTGACATCTGACGAAAAGGAGCAAGGTATGTCATTTTGATCACACAGTGTTTCTTTATTAATTTAAGTTATATCATAATATGCACCCTTTTAAGTTTGTAAATCCTTTATAAATGACTCCTTATCGTACGGTACAATAGAAAAAACTGATTCATCGCATAAACATTTGTATTTCCGTCAATACATGATATTTGTATATGGACGAACTGTGTTACCCATTTTAAAATTAGTGATTTGTATATTTGGATAGTGTATCAATCGGGGACACTTTTGCTTCAGTGATAATGATGGAAATTGTGCTACGTGTTGATGTAATTTGTTAATGGATCCTTTTGGAAGTGGATATTAAACTGTGGTTTTAAACATTTTCACATTCAGCAAAGGTGCTCTTCTAATGTACTACTTGTTTATATAGATTGTTTACACTTTATATGTTTTTTTTTCGTTTATAATTGGCCTTTTTTTTCAGTCATTATTATGGAAATTGTGTAAAGTGTTGATGTTATTTGTTACTGGTTTCTGTTGAAATTGTGACGTTAAACTTTGCTATTAAACATTTGCTAAATTCAGCACGAAAGTTGAGTTTCCAGTGTACTCACTCTCTTGAAAGATTTCTTACACTCATATGTTATTTTCGTTTATAATCGGGGACACTGCTAGAAATAATGTTCGTTTATGCTAAAGCTGGAGCAGGAGATGCCGTTGGAAGGGACAGTAGACAAGTTACATCTGAAAAAACGGGGCAAGGTATTTTATGCCATTATACTTATGATGAAAATAGTAATTGTTAGGTAATTCAATTGCCCTGAAGTTTGTGAACTCTTTATATAGAGCGCCTTACCATAGAGTACAATCGATGTGGCAAATGAAAAAGTTATGAGTGTCGACTGAATTAGAAATGACTTAAATGTTTATATGTTTTGTTATTATATTATGGAAATTAAGTGTTGATGTTTTGTTACTGGATGCTATGGGAAGTTTGATGTTAAACTGAAGTTTTAAATATTCGCTATATTCAGCACGTCAACTATCATTCCATTGTATGTCCCACTTCTTCAGATTAATAACATTGAAGATGTTGTTTTCGTTTATAATTGGGGACGCTGCTACACATTGTTTTATTTACCTTAAAGCCGGAACAGAAAATAACATATTTATATTCTTTACATATACATACCATAACGAAAGTTTAATAGTAATAATGTGTGCTTCCCATCGTTCACTATAGCAAATTTTCTATATTGGGTCTTCTTGTCATACATGTATTGCGCAATGAATTTCATGTACCGCATTTACATGGGCCTAAAATATTGTTTATCACTTTATTGATATATCTTTTTCATAATTTACAACATACACGTACTGTATTAGTCCCCTAACGGTTTCATTGGAAGATACTATAGGTTGACTCTCCGTCTGTCATGTCTGTCTATCCGTCTGTCCGTGAGTCCGCGCGTCCGTCCACAAGACAGGGAACTGCAATTGTTAAAAAGTAGTTAAGATTCTTGGATAAAAGTTGGTATAATTACAAAGGGCAATATAAGATTATGATCACAAAACTTGATATACAAATTTGGCCATTGTTCTGTCTGTTAATTCCTTACTTTGATCATCATGAGATAATTTTTAACACTAATTCATAACACTAATTCATAAAGTGTGTTTTATTATGTTATTAACTTTTGTAGGAAGCAGAAGTCGACGTTTACAATTTCTGAGGCCTTTTTCGAGAATGGGTATTCGTGGGAATAACTCCAGCAGCCTTACATCGGCGGACAGTGACACGGATTGCAACTCGGATGTACTATCGGATGTCAGTTGATTGTCCTGATATTGATTCTGACTACGTGCCCGAAAGAAACAGAAACAGATGATGTTGAACTTCATGAATACGTAACCTTAACAGATTCATTAAATAAAACAAAAGAAATCCCTACAACTAAACCCATACAAAACTCAGCTGCATGGTGTTCTTCAGAATTCATCAACACAATGCCTATGAATGAATCGAATACTACAGATAGCACGTCAACAGATTCAAATTATGATAACTCCAAACAATCAACTTCGGGCACTAAACCTCCGCATGGGTACACAATCATACCAACAGACAATTCTTCGTCAAGGGTTTATGACAAGAAATTTTACTGTTTATATTGCCAAGTACCACAAAGCAAATTGCCTAGGCATTTGCTTAGCAAACATGCGCATGAAAAAGAGGTACAACTCTATAAGGAGGAAAAGGATAGCAAGTTGCGAAATGACATGCTAAAGAAATTGCGAAATTTAGGTAATTTTCAGCATAATGCGAATGTAATACGCGAACAGAAAGGCTCTTTGCTAGTTAAGTACAGACCTTCAAATGAAAACGAATCTGGAGAATATCTTCCATGTGAGTTTTGCTACGGGTACTACAAATCAACTGAACTTTGGAAACACGTCAAGCGATGTACGCTGGCCCCAAGCAGCAGTAACAACAAGTCTAGACGGGTAGTAACATCCAGTCGCCACCTCTTACCAGAACCAGTTGAAACGTCATCAGGACTTAGGACACTTCTTTCGACATTCAACTCTGACGAAATATCTAGAATTGTGAAGAGTGACGCATTGATTCTGAAGCTAGGAGAAAAAAAATTCAAAAGACACGGGCATGACAAGGAACAATACATCATTATACGAACCCAAATGAGAGAATTAGGGCGTTTATTGAAGGAACTCCGCACGGTGTCCGAAAAGCCTGATGCAAAACTCGAAACATTTATCGACCCCACGTTGTTTAAAACGATCATCAAGGCTACACATATTGTCTCTGGATTTTCTGGCTCTAGCAACACTTTCAAAACGCCATCGTTGGCCCTAAAGATAGGTCATTCACTTAAGAAATGCTGTAAATTACTGGAAGGTGACGCGTTAGAGACGGACAACACTGAAAAGAGTCAACGGGCATCATCAATGTACAAGCTTCTTGATATGAATTGGCAAGATGAAATTTCAACGCATGCCTTAAGAACACTTGGTCAGAGAAAAAGGAACAAGGTTAAACTCGTACCATTAACAAACGATGTCAAACTCCTTAACGATCATCTTAAAAGTAAGGGTAAAGACGCCATTGACGCGCTTGAAGTGAAACATTCAAATTCATCTGCATGGTTTGATCTGAGTAAAGTTGCTTTATGTCAAACAATACTTTTTAACAAAAGACGACAAGGCGAGGTGTCAACGATGACATTGGAAGACTATAATCAACATCACAGCGCCAGTGAGAAAGATGTCCTCAAAGCGTTATCGCCATTCGAGAGAAAGCTGTGCAACATATTCCGAATAATAGAGATTGTTGGAAAGAGAGGTAGAACGGTACCAGTTATTTTGACAAATGAAATAAAAACCTGGATTGATTTGCTTGTTAGTACAAGGGATGAAGTAGGAGTGGCTTCGGAGAACCGCTTCATATTCGCCAGGCCAAACTATGGGTCACATGGACACATACGAGGAAGCGATTGCTTAAGGGACTATAGCGAGGAATGTGGCGCAGAACATCCGACCCTGTTACGTTCAACAAAATTAAGGTTTCAGATTGCCACTTTGTCACAAATTTTGAACCTTAAAGATCACGAACTGGACCTTCTGGCTGACTTTCTGGGGCATGACATTCGAGTTCATCGTGAATTCTATCGTCTTCCTGAACACACTCTTCAGGTGGCGAAGGTATCAAAAATTTTGATCGCGTTGGAGAAGGGACAATTCGAAGTTCATGCAGGAAAAAGCTTGGACGAAATGACCATTGATCCAGATGAAGGTAAATGAGTCATATTTTTATATTACTTCTATGATAACCTCAACCGTTCTCCTTATACATAAAAACATGTACAATGTTTAATAATAAAACAAAGACGGATTGTGCTAGGTCAAAATTAAAAAGGGCAGTTTTAATTTCAAATGTATCCTCCATATTGTTCAATTACATTGCTCAAGAAATTGTACGTATGACGCCATGTAGACTAAAGACTGTAAGTAGTTTCCGTCTCATAAACATGCAAGTAGTAATTTGCATGTAGTTCTTTTTCAGAAATTGATGTAGAGCTCAACGTTCGTCTGATTGTGAGAATGATGAAGAGGATGAGAATGACTCACCGAATGGTACGTTAATAAGATTAATTTAACTTTTATCTTAACATTAAGCCCGCAAAGGTATTAATTTTAACCAAGACTTAACCCGATATTCATGCATGTTGATGACGCACATGGAAATACAATGCTGAATATTGTATATCTTTAGAATATGTTAAATGCATTGGCATATGAAAGAATTCCGTTCAAGCTAATGATAGAATGCATTGAAGTGCCATCGAACGTGCGACAATTACCCGCCAAAATCATTTACAATAAAATGAATGTTTTTTTTTGTATTGAATTGTTCCTTAAAATATAACGGCTCGAAAGCAAAACAACTTTAAAAACAGTGGTTTAAAACATGCGTCTTAGACATATTGCAGTTTAGCGACCAGGAGATTTAATACTGCGTTATTATTAATCAAAACAAATAATATTCATTTATACCAAATATCCCGATGAAGCGATTGATTTTCTGTTTAAGATAAATAATGTTTAATCTTGTAACAGTAAACATATTACGTATAATAAAATAAGAATGTCTGATTTCAGAGATGCCCAGCACGAGCTCCGAAGGAGTCAATTATGAACGGGAACCAGTTGTTCCAGGTAATTGAAGCTCGGTGTCAAATGGGCTTCCCTGTTTTAGATTTGATTTAAAAAAACTTTAGGACAGGTTTTTTTTCGTAATAAAATCATTGTAGAATAGTGATACGATACATTAAAACTAAAGGAATTTTAATTCGTTTCGATTATTTATCAAAATCTATATTGTTTGGCATGTATTTAAACGTATGAATTTATAATTATAAAAATAATAATATTTATTTATTTTTATAAGAAGCGAATAACCTGTAAGAAAATAAGAATGTCTGATTTCAGAGATGCCCAGCACGAGCTCCGGAGGAGTCCATTATGAACGGGAACCAGTTGTTCCAGGTAATTGAAGCTCGGCGTCAAATGTACTTCTTTTAAGATAAGTCTTAATTTGCAGCTTCTCTGTTTTTTTTTTAAATCTTCAAGTTTCAGTTATGTAAATTATATTTTTCCTTTATTAATCAGCTTGCAACTGTTTCCCATAAATGAGCGTAATTGCCTTAGACTATTTTAGGTCATTGTTTTAATACATTTCAATTATCTGTGTTATAGCAAAAAAGAGAAAGATCCAGAAGCGGCCATGGTCCGAAGAGGAAAAATCAGTTGTCTTCGGTTTCTTTGAACGCGAAATCAACGGAGGTAAACTACCTGGAAAAGGAGAAATCGAAGAATTCATGCGAAAGAATCCAATTTTGCACAATCGTACTTGGAAAAACATCAAGGACTGTGTAAGAAACAAGTTGGCTTCAAAAAAAGTAAAACGTGTGTGATTGTTCAATTTAAAAGACCTCTTAAATCAAATGATAAAACAAAATCTCAATTTGTAAAATTGTTGTAAAAAACTTATCAATATCTGAAATCATTATTTTATTGGTAGATGAATCTATCAACGATGTCATTTAAGAAACACACTTGATCTAAATAAGATACCAAACTCGATATGTGTGATGGTATATGGTTTTATAGATGTGTATACAATATATTCAATATAACATTTCTATTGTTGTTGTATTACAATTTTGGGCGATGCTTTATTAATGAGTCTCATATGTATTATATTAGAAACGATGTTGTTGCTACATGTGAAAAGGAGACTTTCTTATTGTTTGTGACGGATTTTCGGAAACTACGGAGACTTTTTGCTTTCAAATCTTATACTTGTACGCCAAAACTGCTCTATGTTTTAAATATACTATATTCCAAATAAAATCATGATTTTGCATCACATATGTTCCCTAAAATGTCTTCAGAAACCAGGATTATATAGTCGTAATAACGGAAATCCGACGCACTTGAGGGGAAAGTTTAAGTATATTGCTATTCTATTAAGTAATCATCATTTAATTATTATTTTATGTCTGATAATTTTAGGAATGAAGTGATAGCGTTTAAAGGTTGACGTTCACTTGGTGTATCATTTAAGCTATTTTGGTTGAACTGTCGTAATTATGTCCCAGAGGCTTTTGTTTTCCTTTTGTTGAAAGTTAAAGTTTACACTTGTACCCATTTTTGATTTTTGAATTGTTGCAACTAACCGTTAATTCTTGTATTTAAGAATAATTTCCATTCCGGATTCAAATATATTTTTTTGACTTTCAAAGTATTTGACACTTTTAGTAAAAAAAATCTCATTTACATAAATATATTATTATAACTAACTGCTTCTTTTTGGTGTTCAACGAGCACTGAGGACATTATCCTATTCATTTTTGTTCATTCAATACCATTGTTAAGTATAAACATCAAATAGATCTACCTGTCCTTTTGTTTCATGTAATATAACCAGTAAAAATATTTTAAACCCGAGTTATATAAGAACGTCATTCTGACATCGCGATGTATTTAACACCTAACGTTTTATGTAACAGTAACTTAATGTCATTGGAATTATTATACAGTGGTAAAATCAACATTGTAATTTGTTGGATTTAAGCATTTTAAGCCATGTGATAAAAATGGTTGTCTTACAATGAAGAAAATAATTAAACACGCTCTAAAATTGTTGAAAAGCCAGTCAAAGGATCGCCCTTAAGCAGTTTCTTGAGGTCGTTAAATGTATTTTATTGCTAAATTTAAATGTGATCTATATAATGTAATGATTTGATTCCTTCTTCTTCTCCACACGTTTAATGATATGCGTATTTGGACGCTTTTCGGTGAATTAAACTCTATGTTATTGTTATGCTATGCTATGCTATGTGTCTCTGATTGTTGATCTGTTATTGATATAGCAAACAATGAAACTTCAGAAACTCTATCAGGAGAGAAATTCTTGTTCTTATCCACTACTTTTATAACAGAACACCAACTATAAACATAAAATGATCAAAACTGGGATCACCGCCTTGATATGCATTTCTAAAAACTGCGTATTTTAGCATTTTGTGCTTGATTCATATTTTCAAATAAACCGTAACTATTTCTCTTTGTTCTTGTTAACTTTGTCTTCGGTCACATGCTATTTAATAGACGTATACCGGGATAAACTAGATGTTGGAAAAACCAACTTATCTGGGGGTACAAACAAAGCTGACCCATTTAAAAACCATTTCGTAATAACTAACCGTATCGGCAATAATTTGTTGAATGAAACTACTATAGGTACATAAAATGGGTCAGCGTTGTTTGTACATACGTACGTATAAGTGTTTTTTCCCCAAATCTAGCGCATTACGTGATTAGTCTATTGCTCCGTGGTTTGGGAAGATTGTCTTAAAAATTTAACGTTCAATCAAATCTGTAGCTTTAAAATGAAAGTAAACGTATGCGGAAGCTCTAGAGAGGCTGAAAGTGAAATATACACGGACATATGCAGAACATATAACTATGGGTTTGCATGTTAATACTTTTGGCCCTGGATTAACACCAAAGTTCATTATATATTTCAAATCCATACGAAATCGCAAACAATATTCAATATTTCTTGATAAGAAAAGACATAAAGGATATAAGAAATTAAAAATAGTAAGTAACTAAAATGTCATTCGAGACCTTTTGTGTGAAAGAACATGTGTTTCGTCAGAAATGATCAATTCCATGAATGTTAACCGTATATAACTTGAAGAAGACAAAAATTTCCATTGTAACAGTGAAGAATGGAGCTATAGATTACTGTAATATCCTCCCGAATATTTTGTTACAAAATCGATTGTTCCAAATTAAAGTGCGTCAACACGTACTAGTTACATTTGTCCTAGCATTGGAATCAATTTAAGATTAATTATAAAATATGAAAATTAAAAAAATGGAAACATTTGTCATTACATTGTACTAACAAAAACAAGCATTAATGTTTATTTGTGTAACATTAATTAAAATATGCTGCATAAACGGGGACATGTGTGTATAACCACGGTTGTCTTCTCTTACCGCGTGTGTATATTGTGCATTGTACAAGTTCAGTCAAATGCGGACAAATTGTAATAATGTGAAAATCAAACTCAGACTAGCTATAAAGTTACTACATTATCATTTTTTTATTGAATAGTGTCATTCTACAAACGGGGACGTCCCCGTTTGATGTGTGTCCCCGTTTGGAAGGTGTGTATTCAGATACATGTCCCCGATTGACACCAAACACATACACACACACACACACACACACACACACACACACACACACACACACACAACACACACACACACACACACACACACACACACACACACACACACACACACACACACACACACACACACACAAAACACTAAAATGCCTGAAGCAATTTCAAATAGAAATATAAGGGTCTTTCCATCTATTTGTGTTAGTATTAATTGAATGTCATTACATGTACATATACAGTATTTACTTCGTTATTTTCGAAATGAAATCAATGCTTTGAAATACAATTAGAGCTTACTTTCCTATCAAAATTGTTTATTAAAAACATTACAAGTCCATAGTATAATCAAGTCCACTCCTTTAGCACGATTATGCACACGAATATGTATAAGCTCATAGTTTGAAACAAAGGGATATCTCTATACACATGAAACAGATGGCATACTCTAAACATGACACTGATGTCAGAATGCATAAATAATCGTTGACAAAACAGCACCGAAGACTATCATGCTGACTTTTGCAAGGACGTTTGTGGCACTCGAGTTCAACCCTGGACCGGTCGCAAGAGCTGTTTCCTTGTTTTTATTGCAAAGGTCAACGTTGCAAACACACGATTGCATCATCATTCCATTTACAGGAATGGTCGTGCATAGATTGACAGGCGCAGTTTCTGCTGATTGGCCACCGACTTCCGTGCATAACCTTAACACAACTTTAACTGAAATAATATACCAATAATAAAGTACCAATCAAAGTTTTCATTTTGCAAAATGGATAATTGTCGTCAGAATATAATGGTTTAATGCGATGTTGATAAAAAAAGAGACGTGTATAGTCCGTAACGTTATTGCCATAATAACACAATAGGTAAAATGCAGTTACTATACCTATTTTGTGCAAAGAACATTAAAGTTAATAGTTCGAGTATTGCACATTCTTGTTAAAATATATGCCTTTATATTTATCAATGGGCATTTAAGGATTACGATTTTTTTTCATTTTCATCGTGTATCGCTAAATAGGATTTATTTATTTTTCCTGTCGTATTATTAATTTTGGTTAACTATTAAAAGTATATTAACGACGATCCACATTAACACACATAATGACCAAGTATATCGGTTCAGATTAGAACAGCCCACTCAGTCATGCATGAAAAGCTATTCATAGTGGGCAGGTTGATATTTTCGAACTATACTGCCTTTTGTAAATTCGAATTTGTAATTGAAGACATTGGGTGTCCTAGTTTCCCGTCAAAGGAATGTTAATCCCATGCATGATTTTTGCATGGAGAAATCCAGTTATTGTGGTCAGTGACGTGTTTCAAGTTTGAGGGTCGTCTCATAAATCTGTACTTGTTAGTTCAAGACTTGTATCCAAAACTGAACAAAGAGATTGGTAAGCAAATTGAGAATAAATAGGCAAATTATAAACAAATTGGCGTGGTTTTGCCTTGCAAATATTTACTTATTGGTGGACAAAAACTTACCAAGTGATTTTTAGTTCGTAAATTGTTGAATTTATTATGTATTGTAAACTTCTAATAATGTTCAACATGTTTTATAGACGGCCCTTAAAAAGACTTGTCCATTTGATGACAGTTAATATTACCGTTAGAAGTACAGTTATTCATGGCAGGCATGAAACATGAGAAAATCATCACAGTGCTTTAACAATAGAGTGACATTTGTCTTGTTAAGATACTTCCTTAATGATTCATTTCTCACGTTAGAATCTCAGATCGGTTCATCGCCTACGTGCGAGATAACGGAGAATAGATTTAAAACGATTACGCGTGTAAAATGATTAGCAAATTCTATTCTATTAAAACCTTGACATATGAAACGTCTTGACTGACTTAAGTAGTGGCATTACGTGTTGTCCCGTTCAGGATTGTCTTATTATTATCCAAAAGACGTGTCATTATGGTAAAATGTTGTTTCAGCATACAGTTTGATCAGATAAATTTGTCTCAAGAATATCTATGTCCGAAAGGCGTGTCTGTTTGGTTAAAGTTTGTTTCATTATGTACTGTGATCAGTCGGACTTATCTCAAATATGTCCAAAAGAAGTGTCTATAGCTCAAAAGAACTTGTCGACTATAATGTAATGTACCTACGAATGCTTTTTTGTCCAATCGTTTCCGTATTTTGTCATTGTATGGTGTGTGTTTTTGCAAATGTAGAGTGTGTTTGCCATTATTTTTAGTTCATTATTTTTAGTTCAACAACATTATGACATATGAACAAAACTAAATCCCGTTTGTACCTGATGAATTTACTTTATACATGATAAGACATTGTGAAAACAAACTAAAATTTACCATAGACAACAGCATTTGCGCTTGACATAATAACAATCTTAAATTCA
This sequence comes from Congeria kusceri, assembly GCA_027627225.1. Classification (NCBI taxonomy): domain Eukaryota; kingdom Metazoa; phylum Mollusca; class Bivalvia; order Myida; family Dreissenidae; genus Congeria; species Congeria kusceri. The sequence goes on along the minus strand of CM051037.1, from coordinate 37,835,550 downwards.
CACGAAATGTTTACAATGTAACACAGTATTTGGACAAAATGAATGTAACCTTATGAAACGCTAAACAAAACAACACCATGCATTTACACAATAACAGGACTTAATTACAAAAACAAACATCTTTAAGCCAAGACTAGCATCTTCTGGAAATAATAACCTAGTGGTTGGAACTAAGGAGACACCATTTGGACAAATCAACATCACGCATTGCCAAAACAACTCGTGTGCAATACATTAACAGCGTATCTGTCGTGTCACAATAATTTGATTAAGAATTTTGATTTTTTTGAACTTTGTGTAAGTATCGTAGACGCGAACGTTATTTATAGAATGCAGAAATGTAGTTTGAAGTGTACTGAAACCGGAAAACAGAGATCTAAAGTGGCGCTCAAATAATGTAATCAATGCACACACCACATCAATCAAATGTCGACATAGGCAGATTAAGATGGGACAGAAGAGGCGTGCGCCCCGTAAAATTGTCAAAATCAATTTTTTATACCTGCAAATGATTTATCTTCGACGATTATCATCTTTGTTCATGTAATTATGCTCAGAATTGGTACATATAGAAATATAACATCTTTTCAAGACGCCAAACCTTAATCTCGCACACATAAACTATCATTCTTATGCAAACTATATAAGTTATGCGTATATATGTGGGAAGGAACTGAATATTTTAATAGATACGTGTAGGGTCTAAATGTATGCGCTCCAAAACATCCAGTGAATATATCGGTTCGAGTCTGAAACATGCCGACACCGTCTAAATACGTATTGAAATAATACATTAGCATAGCTTACTTTGATTTGGTCCAGTCCCCACAACCGACGAACCAAAACCGCAGAAGGCACAGCCAGTTTTAATTGGTGTTGTGCTCACAACATCATCCCCACATGTTCCGTCTGTAGAACCGCATAAATAACATCTTATGGCATCAGCAATTCCTGTAAACGATAGAATGCTGTTTATTTGTTTGCTGTACACACCGGTCAAAAATGACCTGCGTACATGTACGTTCGCGCATGGTATTCGTGGGAATAAAGCTACTTTCAGATTTGTTTTTTACCAACGTAAGACATCATGTTTGTTCCCTGCCGAAACATGAATGCGCGGTATGAATACCTCACTAATGTTGTTTTTGTTTTTGTTTAGAATATGCTTTTCTTGTTGTACTTGTTATATAATTTATTTGTGTTATAGACAAAATATTGGTTCAAAAAAAGGATATTCGTGTGTGCTTGTGTATTGCTTTAACAGACGTTATGCAGGAATCGTACACAATGTTTGCAAAGTATGGTGTTCCATTAAAGCCACTCGTTGTTTCGCACTTTAGACCTTTGGATTACAACACGATACGATGTAGCGAAATCACGATGCAAAATTACGAGATTACGATGCGAGATCGCGAAATTAATATCGCGATCTCGCATCGTAATCTCGCGCCCTCGCATCGTGTTTTCGCGTTTTCGATGCGAGGTTGCGGAATTAATGTCGCGATCTCGCGTTTTCGATGCGAGATTGCGAAATTAATATGGCGATTTCGGGTTTTCGATGCGAGGTCGCGAAATTGATATCGCAATCTCGCATCGTATTTTTGCGTTTGAGCATAGGTCGAAATTGCGAAACAACTATATTCTTATTGTGCTCTCGCCTTCCGGTTGCATATGCGCAGAAAAGTAATTTCGGCGGATGCGATATCGCGATATTAATTTCGCAACCTCGCATCGTGTTTTCGCATTCTTGACCTTTGTATATACAAGGGCGAAGTAACGATAACACGATGCGAGGGCGCGAGATTACTATGCGAGATCGTGATATTAATTTCGCAACCTCGCATCGTAATCTCGCAATTTCGCATCGTGATTTCGCTCCTTCGTTCTCGCGCTTGTAAATCATTGGTCGAAAGTGCGAAACAACGAGTGGCACTAACGGAACACCGGAGCAAAGCACCTTTTTGAGTTTGAGTTTGAATCTAACCGTTTTATTGTAACTTCTGTATTTATTGTACATGTTTGAGAGTTATGTTCGTATACTTATCTGCACCGAGTGTCCTTCAACGTCATGCATTTATTTTATTTTCATAATTATCATTTATCTTGAATTGTATTTGGGAAAATTACAAAGTTAACACGAAATAATTAACACAAAGTTATACATTATATCTTGATAAAATATATAGACCTAAACATTGACATTATCTAAGATATAACTCACACCCACTTCAGAGGAATTGTCATTGCTTTATCAACCTGGCTTTTAGTCTGCTATATTCACATACTAATGTTTACAGTCGATACAGCAACACAAATCCATGTTACTATATAAATGGACATTTATATATTTGCTAATATATGAAATTACAACATGCATTCTGACATAAATAAGAATAACCACGTAAGGTTAATTACTATATTTTTCTATTTAAGATGGAAGAAATGTTCATACAAACCCTTGCTGTAATACGCATAATTGGCTGATGTTTGTATCACGTAAACGTTTACTGGCCGCTGAATCGATTTTTTTATTATTAAACAACTCTTATAAATGTAACTTAACCTTTTTTCACGCTTTTTGCAACTTTCATCAGATTATTTGAAAGTAAATAACATGACAAATCGATAATGTGATGTACACAATTTAAATGAAAATGTACTACATGTGTCTTCTTCTAAACTTAACTCCCGAAGTACAAAAGACGTCACAGTAACCAGTTATATACTTATGTTCTCATAATACAGACCAATAATATATATTACCTGCAAAAGTATATTTCTTTTATGAGTAATTCATATATATTACCTGCAAAGGCGCACAGAGAAAATACCGCAAGTATGAACAACTTCATTTTAGCAAACGCCAGTTTTTGTTACAGTCCTGATGGCAAATGGTCGTTTTATACGTTTCTGTGCTGGTTTATACGCCTTCATACGGTATTTTACAATTTAATGAAATGTATGAAACACCATTACTGCCTGATACTTTATTTTAATTCTGTTAATATCTTTCCCACGCAAACAGAGATCGCTTAGGTCACAACGGTTTTAGGAAAATTATTAATTTAGCAATATTCGTTATTTTGTCCTAAACACATATTCTACAAAGATTTGGTCTTTTTAAGTTAAATAAAACAACGCTCTTGCAATGTCAATAAAAAATAAAATAACGGGATTTTGAGGGTGTGGTACTACTTGGGTGTAAATAGTTATAACGAAAAATAGTAATTATTATAAAATCAAATAATACATCGTTATTAAGAACACGTGTGTTTGCCAGATGGAGTTAACGAAATGTGAACTACCGGTATAGTTGAATTATTTCATCCAAACAAAGCTTACCCTCTTTTAATTTGCCTTTATGCGGCTTCAAAAGAATGTGCATGGATATTGCATATGTGCGAAACTACACATTCCAACTAGATTGAATTCATCTCGTTTTCTAATATATTTATATGCGAGGTTTAGCCTGCGTAATACAAAGTAATGAACAGTTTCATTTGATATATTAATAATAAAGTTCCACAGTAGTTTTTTGTCATATTTTTAAGTATATACACATGTATATGACAAGACGTGCACAGGTAGTTAAAATGCAACACAAGAATTGCAAACATTGTAAGTATAGCTCCAATACAACACATCATTTACATTAACCTGTGACGGGGCTGCAATTTAGCATTTAGTGGTTTTTAACCTTTTTACGACGTGCCAGTAGCTTTGGAATACGACTGCGCATGCTTGACTTTCACGCGGGACATTTGCGCAGAGTTATTCAGATTTCAAAGGGACAAGACGCGTTTCTTGTTTCCAATTATTATTAGTGCCACACTAATTAGCAGCCATTGCGTAGGCAAATACTTACCTGTTTCTTTCGTCTTTCGCTCGGATTCCGTTCTTCCTAAGAATAGATTCTGGTTGCATTATTGTCATTTTTATGTGTTTAATAAATAACGTTGGACATTGTTTGCCTCGGCAACAAAATGATGGTTGAACGGTTTTATCTATTTTAATACTATAATTCACTACTCTTTTATTTATGCACCTGTTTTAACTTACATCAGCAATTATGCAGTAACAACAGCAGAGTTATCTTCCCTGTAACGTCACTGAGAAAACGGTTGGTGAGAAAGAGTCAATCAGATCCATAGTTTGGTAAGTTGGAACATGAGACTGCTAATTGTACTTTGTATATTATCATTTGTATATGTAATAAGGTTATTTTGTGCATTGGTCAACGTATATTGTTTACATTGTTTTGTAAGTATATTGTCCACATGTCGTTTCCTAGGTTATTGACCTTGCTAGCTAGAGGTCATATGTTTAAACCCTGGAGAGGGTTTGCACCATTACCCAGTCCGTATAGGTATTTAAATGCGCAAGGAATTATGCTTTTATGCTGCCGTTATTGTTAATAGTAATATATAGACTATTCTCATCTTTATAATATGTATGTCTTGTATTGATTATTGTCATAACCTAGTTTGTACCTTTAATCATGGTATATTATGTAAATATATTAGGCACACTAGCACTGACAGTTGTTTTTTATTGTTGTATATTTTCAGGTTGTAAAACTCATAGTTTCCAACATCCTGATATAACCAGACAACCCTATATATTGTGAACATTGCTAAATAAAGAATTTAAGGACTACCAACGACCAAGGTCCTACAAATACGTCAGAAACCAGTAGTAGACCCCTTGGGTTTCAATTGTGACTGAAGTATTAGAGACGGTGAGCCAAGGACTTGACATATGTCCGTTAATCAACTTCAATGATGTAAGTCGATTACGGCACTCTTGTTTATTTGCATTTGTTCAAACTGGCACATACAATCTGTACATGTTACAACAGTATGACCTCTGTTATTGCCAGTACTAGGTGAGCGCTTTTGGTCATACTGGCATCTTGGTTTTTATTGTTAATGTCATTTTTGGTATAGTTTTCTGATCAGGAAATATGTTTCCCATTCGTGAAATTTAGTAGTTTAGCTTATTTTGTAATAAAAACAACATAATTTTGAGCCTGTATACAATTAAATAAAACCGTTGGCAAAATAAAAATAGATAAATCGGAACAATCCCTCTTTTTTTTTCTTGTATTTATAAATGGATTTTTTGTAACTTAATATCCACTTTGTACTTAGTAGTCATAAGGATTTTAGTTTAATGAACATGTAAAATAGAATATCTCTAACCGTTCCCTTACCGGTTGAAGTAAAGAAAGGAATATCTCTAACCGTTCCCTTACCGGTTGAAGTAAAGAAAACAATATCTCTAACCGTTCCCTTACCGTTTGAAGTAAAGAAAGGAATATCTCTAACCGTTCCCGTACCGGTTGAAGTAAAGAAAGGAATATCTCTAACCGTTCCTTTACCGGTTGAAGTACAGAAAGAGACCGCACAAACCATACGTGAAACACATGCTAACATCATTTTGAGCGTACAAAGAAAAAAGAGTTTCTTTTATTTATTTTATGCTCGATTCGGACTCGGGGACTTTTATGTTCTCATTCTGATAAAACAATTGACTCAAGGAATACAGAATTTAATCAAATACATTTGCATAAAACAACAATTAAAACGCGAACACATAAGCATGGACATGCTCGTACAAACCATTTCAAAAAGTTCAAAGCAAAATGTAACGCCAACTGTCTATAAGATAATATGTAAGTTACGTAGGGGTGAGAAGAGCCGGTGCCCGCACATAAACTGAAGGACATAAACGTTATGCCTTTACCGGTTGGAATTTATGGCACAACTTTCCACCATAGAAAAACCTGACATGACGTTTGCTTTTATCTTTCTGAAACAAAAAATCCCCCAGTCATTTTTACAATATGTTATTGGTTCTCCGGAACAAAAAGAAAAATATAGTTTTATTAGATATTATTATGACGACAAAGATTGTTTTCCTTCTTCCCTTATCCTAGACCGCAGTCCGAGATGTAAGCATCTGATAAAATATTTGACACTTTGCTGGAACAATACATTTGTTGCTGATTTTTATTTTCAGACTTTCAGCTTGTGAGTTAACCATCTTTGTGTGCTGATGTTCAATGAGATATACACATAAATTTCCTGACAATTCATGAACGACCAGGAAGACAAACCCAATTTCCGCGTTTACACTGACCGCACGAGTTACTTGACATATGTGACATTTTATTTGGTTCTTCCGATTTACCAAAATATATATACATCTGATCGCCGCGTATAAATGTGTGATGTTTTAAATAAAAATGTTCAATCCAAATTCTGACGTTCTCCATACTTTAATCAACGGTTTTTGCTATCGCTTTCCATCACCTAGATAGTTAAATATTAAGGTTAAACAATTAGTCACCTCTTTTTGGTCTAATTGCACTTTACAACGGTTAACTAATATTATATGAATGTACGATGAATATGAATATAATAACATGGTAGGGTTGTTGTTTTAGGAATACTAAAAATGTAATTTTGGAAAAGTTTTAATTGCCGGTTCGTTCCACAAATGTCAATCATATTCAAATGAATCTGCAATATTATCCAATCATCGCACTTGAATATCACATGTTTAACGGTTAATTTATTTCATACAAAAGAGCGCGTGCGTAATGTTTGTGATATTCGAAAGAGCACATGGTAATGTTTGTGATGTTCGATGAATTGAAATTAATCCTTTAACAATAGCTGGAAGGAGTTTAAACTATCCATAGCAAAACCCGGATCGGTCTATTGTCTAACAGTCTAAGTGTATTGTATACTAATGACTGTGATAAGATGACCGCACACAGAAGCACCTCGTTTCTACATTATAAAGCATGACGGACACCTTTAGTATATTACTAGTATAAACAATGCCCCATTCTGTGTGTTTGAATGTTAGCAAAATATCGTCTGTACTGGACCATGATAATATTTATGGTATTAAACAAGAAAACGAACGACATGTTTTTATATTATAATTCAATAGAATTATGTTTTATACAAATATTGTTATTATAAATTTTTAGTTTTGAACAGAGAGGTCAGCGTCATAAACAATGCATTGGTACAAGTAGAGGATGTAATGATATGGACAATCATCAAAGAACCGATGGGAAAAAGCAAATTGGTATACACCCACTGTGGTGATTTCTAAACTGCTGAAGTAGATATTAAATGTAGATGAAATGAGCTGCCGTTCTTGGCGTCTTCTGTGTTCTAACGAATAAGACATACAGTATGTTAAATGGCTGTTAAAAGTATATACTCGTACTGTGCCCAATAAACTTAATATAATTTCTACTTAAATGCATAATTTTTAAGAAATAATTTTCGATTTATCGTTGTTTATTGGTCATAAACAAAAATTTGGAGTTCTGATGCATAGGAATTAAACCAAAGGGGTTTAGCCCGAGTTTTTTTTATAGCCACGCATCAGAACGACAAAGAGTTTTTTATTGGCCGATAAACAACGATAACGCGAACATTATTTCGATTTATGATTTGACAGTTTTTTGCAACTGTAATTATAACTACTTTTTAATATGACCGCTCTAAATCGGAACTTCTTTTTGCGTTGTTTATTGATAGTTTAACAACGATTATTGTGTTTTTTGTCTATAGAAAAAATAGCGCGTATCATGTTAGAATAAATGAATAAGACCTAAATTCCTACACTGGTTAAAATTTGAGTTCATGGGCTTTATATTGCAGGATCCATACCATTTTAGCGGCAACAGAACATCGTTCTGTGTCATGACGAGGATCACCCCATGCTACGACACGCCTACCGTCCACTTCTGGGACGGGGTGGACTGGACTGGCCTAGGTATACCGCTGAAGGACATCCTCGTGTTTGTAGCCCTTCAGGCTCACACCATACACAAAGAGGACCTAAAGGCTTGTTTGACGCACTAGAATACCTAATACTTACTTCATGAAAAAGGTTTCGTAACCTTCGGTTTGTATGTGTCGGTCTGTATGTTTGTGTATCTGGTAGCAACTTTAGGCAAAAGGTTATGAAGGGATTTGCATGAACTTTTCTTGAACGTTTGGCAATGGGCCAGTGGACGAATTATTTGATTTTGATGGTGAAATCAATAACTGATTCGAAGGTTGTTTTATTATTATAGGTTATATATAAGAAAGGACAAAGCGGAGGGGCGGCTTATCATTGGATAAATCAATTGTTAAGTGGGTTTCCTATCATGGCGGGTGGTTGTGCTCTGAGAGTCCAATTTGTATTATTGTATTTGTTTGAGTTGAACTGCTGGATTGTAATTCCAAATAGTGTTTATTTTACGATCTTTAGTGCTAACACATTTAATTTAAAACAACTGTTTTACTTTTTATTGTGTTATATTGTCATTGAGGCTTATTAACACATTCATGTTAATTCCATACGGTATCCGTTGTTTATGTTTATACGTGTTTATCCTTTTTAGAGTTCTATAGCGCAAGAAATCGAGTACAGTGAAGTGGTATCATAGCAAAGAAGTTTAATTGGAAATTGAAAGAAAACTTATCATCTTCCCTCTTGCATCAGCCCTAGGGATTCACACATCCATTCTTTCATAACCCCTCTATATCAGGATACTTTGCATTTATTTATATCAGTCCATGGGCCACTGCGACTTCTTGGTGCAGTGTCACTTGTTTGGCTTCGCGGTCTTCATTACTGCCATCAAGATGCATCACAAGATAAGGTAATCGTATTATTGCCTTTATTTTGGTACCAGGTAAAAGCTGTGGAATTAAATTGTTCAGCCAAACATGCGCACACGTTTGACATATTTATATTTATTCTGGAACCTTCTTGTGCACATGTATTATATTACTAGCTAGATGACAACGAATCTTGACGCAGATTGTTGAACGTGGATGTGCGTGGTCGTACGTATGTAGCATACAACTCATGCTGACGTGCGTCGACCTGTTCGGTCGTTTGTTCCGAACGGACAAAAACCTACGTCAACCTATGACTTATAAATTCCACATTGTCTTGTGTTCTATTGTAATACGACTTGCCTCGGCGCAAATTCAGCGCAGGACCATCGCAGGATTTATTAACATTTGTTGTTTGCCTTGGGAAGACTTGCGGCTTCGGAAAAGACATAAAAAAGAGTAAACATTATCGACATGTGCTATAAACATGCATGCTTGCATGATTGATCACCATTTACCGCAATTAGAACAAATCTTTCACTTATATGATATTCTTAATAAATTATGTTTTTAAGAGAGTCTGATACAAAAACTTACGTCGGTGTTGATGCAAAATTGAACTTTTCTTTTTTTGATATCGCTGTCCGTATATAAAGAATAACAGGTTACTGTCGTTATTTTATTCGTGCCGAACCTGATATATTTCACAAGACCAGGCAGTCACCTGTTTTTCTATTTATCATACCACGTTTTTCTTAAAATTACACCAAACGAGCTCATTTTTTTTACATATTTTAAAACTAAGAGCCGCACTGATTTTACTTAGCCGGCTTTTACACGTTCACGTACATGTAGCTCTGGATTTCTAAAAGTAGACTGGATAATACCTAATAATTAATGTTTCGTAAAGATACATGAGCTGTTGTCTCTACAAATACATAGATTACACACACGCATATTCATTTCGGAAACGCAAACTGAAATGGGTTACAACGGTCAATTTTATCGGAGAACACGCATCGACGAATTGTTTTGAGACGCCATTGAAATCATGATTTTGGAGTTGAAATAGACATTTTTAAAATCGTTTCAATAATGATTATAGCGTGTTCAATGTTTGGCAAAAGTATGTTAGAGACTCAACATAAACTGATCCTGTGTAGTGACTTAGTGCATTTATTTAAAATGTATTGAAATAACTGTACATGGATGATTTATTGTTCCATTGATGACGTCATACCACTACCAAAGTGCGGGTTTATGTGAATATTTACAAAAATAACGTTTTTGTGATTTATGACAATTAAAAATAACAAACTGTATACGTTCTTGGTATCATATTGTTTGTTTTGTTAAATCTGATTCATTTTTACTGAAAATGTTGGCTTTAGGAATTGATTTCGAGTAATATGACGTACCTCCAAACATTGACTGATATAAACGCTACTGACCTGATATAAAAAAAAATATATCAGGCACCTTTGTATCAGGCCGATATCAGCATAGGGGTATGATAAATACATAGAAGTTGTGTCAGAATAAATAAAACGCATGGCTCACAAAAAAAAAATTGTTAAAAGATTGCTTTTGAATTAATGGACACAAACATGTTGCATGACAATACAATGGATTGAAAACTGACGAAATTCGGTCATTGTTTCCTTAAAATAAACGCAACCAGATATTATATTGATCATATCTTAATATCTCGTTATTTAATGTAAATGTACATAAAGGCTTTTATTACAAACCATTACAGGTTGTTACACCATGTATTAGTCTTTCAGCTGTGGTTAAACATATATTTTTCATTAGTTACATCTACAAAAGTGCACGTGCTTTATCGTATAAACAACAATTACAAGGTTTACTTAATCGATGTAATAAATGCGATGAGGAAATGCAATGTAGTATGTAGAATGTATGTGTAGAACTACATCTCACTAAACAGAGCATATTATGCTGCACATTTTAAAGTTTAAAACTAGTTGCTGGTTTTTCCTAGGTAGTACAAATCTACAAAACATTCACACAACATTTATGACCGACAACCGTAACACGTATTGTATATACCTCGTCTGCAGGAATCAATTGGGAGGAAGGAAACCTACTTAAACTGTATGTTGATTCATGATATACAGTACAAGCAATTATTATAAAGCCTATTAAGCCACCTGAAAATAACATTATAACAAAAAGACATTTTAATGAATGTGCGTATAGTGATCTAAATAGATTGTAAAAATAAACGTACATTACATTATGTCAGAAAACGTGCATCTTTCACGACCCCAGCACGATCTGGTCGATTAAGTCGAAATAATCAGAAACAGATCGAGTAGACGTCAAGTTGACTTGGTGTTAGCCGAACGTATTGTGTAGGAATCGTACAGGACACGTGTAATATCGTGTACGAGTCGGCCTAGTCAGGAAGAGGTCGGACTAATAGTCGGGATGAAGTCGAATTGAGTCCGGTCTGGGCGGTTAGAAATCGTGTATTGGTCGTGTACAATCGAGTAGCGGTCGAGAAGTCTTGGTCACCCTATATTTAGTTTTTGATCGACATAAGTCAGAGAAGTTAGGTAATCGGGGTACATCGAGTTGATCTGATCGGCAGAGGGAACCTAGCATTAACATTCCACAGGTTCTACGTGGTACCGCCTCCGATTTCGCTATTTTCGCTAACATTTCAAAAGGTTTAGTTCAAGTGACTAAATTATTGTATAGTGTTACATTTAATGTGTTTGCTTTATATTATATACGAGTACCGTTTTATGGTTTAATATTGATGTTCTTTTAGTTCTAGTAAAGAAAATAACCAACGTGTGAGAGTTTTCTTTTATGGGTTTACGGTAACAATGCGTGTGGTATTTGACATGCCATTATTGCTGTAGTCAACACTGCGATGATGAAACAGTGTCTGTGTTATCTGTTTTGAGTTGAATAGTGCGAAACTATGTTTTTCACCTAGATCAATAAATCAATACCTGTGGGACATAAGAACATAATTATTTTTCAGGGACGTGTAAGCATAATAATAATTATTAATTATACGAGCTACCTCAGTATTGCGCGTAATATAGTCAATAGTTTGATTTGTATTATGGTATCAATAATGGGAATATGTTACTATATACTTAATGATATACTTCTTTACCCGGGAAACGGACTCGAAAGTTCTCCAATTCATTTCATGTAATTGTATCAAAATGCCTTCAGCCCATATACATGAGACAAACATAGAATAATAAGTCACAACTTTACACATTATCGAGCTTACATAAATTGGTTAAAACTAAACGTATTTAGGACGTCACAATAACAACAAAACAATTCAGCTAATATTGTGCACTATAAGGTTAGAGCCGCCCTGTTATATGTTTGCCAAATCGTTAACTATATGCATATCTGACAAACTATGTTAACTCCTATTATTTTAGATCCAAAGTATAATAGTGATACGCCGATAAATCAAATCTCTATAAATCTATTATTCTCAATATTCAATATACTTAAACCATTGTCCACGCTACACAAGGACAATGCTGGCATCGCCCTTCCTGGTTTGCTCTTTCATGTCCAATACATGTAAAGCTTTACAGATATCAATATGTGACTTCAAAGAACAACAGTATGCTACGAATATAATTTATAGAAATTATAAATATAGAATAAAACATGATTATGAATATCAATTTATTGGCATACAATAATGCATAACTTAGCAATATTTCAAAGGCATACAATACAGAAAAATGAAACATTGAGGCAATATCATGGAATTTTTACCAAAATGTTTAAATAATTACCAAAAACAACTCGCATAAGCAACTGCAAAAAGGCTCAGTGATATTAGTTCAAAAATGGAAGCGAGATTGATAGCTAGGCTAAATTTTTTATCTTCAGCACCCATGCAGAGTTGCAAGGCATCTTGTTGAATGGTATGGCGGGAATCTCGATTGTGATTCCTTGCGCATGGGTAGCGGATGCAGCCCACTTGAATGTTGTGTCGTATCCTAGCAACGCTACCTTAGTGTTCTGTGTGGGTGTTGGGCTACCCAGGTAGAATTTACCAGGATCGGGCCATTGTAGCAAGATGGCGAACACATCTAGGGATCCTTGGGAGTTTTTCTTGGATGTGTACCTTATCGAATTAAGTAAGAGCAGTTAGAAATGTATTGCCTGCAAACATTATACTGTTATCAGTTGTGTAGCAGATTCTGACTAAAACAGTAGTATATGCAAAACACAGAGTCAGAATACAATCTTTGATCGTTTGATAGTAACCCAAAGAAAAACAAACATATCGTGATATTCTCTGAACCTTTCCATCTGAATGTGGGAACCACAACTAGGACCATGTGCGCTTGTTATTGTATGAGTCAATAAGAACACCTGTCTCAGTGGAATGTTTTGTTGTTGGTTTTCTCTGAACGATGTATAGCTATTGTAATAGCGACTGAAATCCATATGCAGTACAACTGCCAAGGATAAAAATTGATTGGTAAAGGTGTTGTTCTGGTATATCCAGGGTGATGTATCTTACCAGACATGATTGGTGAAGGTGTCGTTTTGGTAGATACAGGATGAGGTAACTTACCAGATATGCCCGATGAAGGCGTCGTTCTGGTAGATCCAGGGTGCTGGTAACTTACCAGACATGATTGGTGAAGGTATAATTCTGGTAGAGCCCGAGTGTGGTAACTTACTAGACATTATTGGTGAAAGTGTCGTTCTGGTAGAGCCAGGTAGAGGTAACTTACCAGACATGATTGGTGAAGGTGTCATTCTGGAAGATCCAGGTGAGGTAACTAATCAGGCATGATTGGTGAAGGTGTTGTTCTGGGAGAGCCAGTGCAATGTGATTTACCAGACATTATTGGTGAATGTATCGTTATGGTATATTTAGGCTGAGGTAACTTTCCAGACATGATCTGTGAAGGGGTCATTCTGGTATAGCTAGGGAGAGGTAACTTACCAGACATGATTGGTGAATGTGTCATTCAGGTAGAACCAGGGAGATGTAACTTAGCAGACATGATTGGTGAAGGTGTCATTGTGGTAGAGCCAGGGAGAGGTAACTTACCAGACATGATTGGTGAAGGTGTCGTTCTGATTGAGCCAGGGTGAGGTAACTTACCAGACATGATTGGTGAAGGTATCGTTCTGGTGGACCCATGGCGTGGTCTCGTAGATGGCCTCTCCGTTAACCTTCAACCACTGACCCAGGCTGCGGAGTCGCTCCTCGAATATCGGCACGATCCGACCGTCCTTCGTAGGACCCACGTTGATGAGAATGTTGCCACCGCAGCTAAAAGTAAAAGGCCGCTATTGGAGATATTGTACATCTATTCACTCACAGATGTGATACAGTCTCGTGTTTATATGACCGACAATGAATGTACCAGTTCAACGATAAACGTTCCACGCAAGCTTAGTTGAAACCCATATACAGGTGTGTGCGAACTACAGGAACCATTTCAAATGTGAAGTTTATTCATATTACAGCTGCTTACATGAACTTGACTTTTGACTGACGAGTATGGGATTGTACGCGACATATCGTCTGGTGATGTGGAATAATAATCTGAAGTTATATTAAAATCTATATAGGCGATTAGAAGTTATGGAGCGGAAACATAAACAAACATTGTCTACAGAAAACTGACCTAACTGTGGAGACGACCTGACTCAGCAGCTCTTCCATAGTCAGCATGTCCTCCAGTCTCGCGTCTCTACGGTACTCCCATGCTGATTTGTCGATCGTCATAGCGTTCTCCCACTTCCGCTTTTGTAGCGTTCCTAAAATGGTACATGACATGGCACTATTTTGTTGTAGGGTATTTTCAAACAGTGCTTAACATAATAGCAGCATTCTGGATAGAACGACAGTGGCAAGTGGCAAAGTAAATCTCTAAACATTTTATGTACACTATGCGGTTCTTACCAGGATTAAACCTGTCCGCACACGTGAAGAAGTCGCCATGTTTGCACTCGATGTTACTGCCCCATCTGTCATTGGTCACTACCACGTCTTTTACTGGACTGTATTACATACCAACAGCGTAAATATATAAAATATGTAAAATCAATAAGAACTTCGTGCAATTCGACCTGTTTCATATATATCATAAATACAATGTGTTAAAAATACATTGTGTTCAAGAGTAAAAAACAACAACATCGAAACGATACAAGTGTATGAGTATTCATATTTACGACATGACCTATCATTGTAGAGCCATGCTAGAAACCCCGTGGAATTCCAGTAGGTGTCTAGCGTATCCCAGTCGCCATCAGACCAGATAACTTCCGGTTTGTATCTGTATACGAGCTCGTATAGTTCCGGGATTGTCTTGCCCTATATGTGAATCGAGAAATACTAAATCTGACAGTGGATACCACAGGACATATGAGAGTAGTAGTGCTGTGAAATAGTGCGTGTTAGTATATTAATCGTAAAGCAAATTAACAACAGTTTATCATATTGTATTCCTTTAATTCACGATTAATTATTGATTTACATATTTATACAGAATACACGCACTTGCTCATGGACTATATTGATACTGATAGCCAGTTTTGTTCACATGTATGTATGTGTATTGAAAAAAACAACATTGATGAGCAAATGTTACAACGTATCAAGTACATTCACAAACCGTTGCAAAGTCCCTCGTTGTATAGTTGTTTGCTTTGTCTTTCAGGTACAGTGGGTTGAAGAACTCAAACAGCGAATGGTACAGACCGTAGTGTATATCTGTCCGGTTACGTATGGCTGAGGCGAGTTCACCTGAGAATAAATACCGAATGACACGCTTCATATAGATCAACGATTCCAAGAAGCATTTGTTAAACCGTGTTACTCGTATATTTTTTTATTTTGTGTAGCTTCCTATAGGCATCATAGACACGTGTCTATACAATTTTTCCAGAGATGAAACATATGAAAAGCATATAAGAAAATGCAATAAAAACAAAGAATTGGTGTGGATGAGGGGAAATCGTTGGTTATGTTTGATAATTCATTGCTTATTGATTACATACAATATAAAATGAATAGAAACACATGGCTGTTTTAATTTTTTATAATCAGGGTTTAACTTAAATTAGAGGTTTGTTACCAAAGATAAACACCCCTGTTATTAAAAGTCAATTGTGCCAATTTCGCCTATACATTTTTATACCCAAGCTACGCACCTTTTTGAATATTGATTTTCTTTTAATACTTTTCTAAATGCGAAGTGTCGAATACAGTGTTCCGCCACCTAAGGATAGCTCACATAGATTCGTACAATTGCGACTACTACCACTAGTATTAAATTCGAAATGACTGTACATGTAGTGTGTGAATTGTGTATTGTTGTAAAGAGATGACCATGGTCAATATGTAGCACGTTCACTACAGTGTTATCTGGTGTTGCAATCAAAATCAAATAAAATATTTTAATGATTAAGCTTTTGGAACAATAGCGTAAAAAATAAAATGTAAAATATCCCCAAAATTACAAACCCCTTACAAATTGTACGTCATAATATTATCTAATTTGGCAGAACTATTGTGTTTCAACAAAGTTTAAGACCAATAAACGCGCACAAAAGTTTATGTTCGATTACAAATGCAAATGTGCAATCTTATGATGAAATTAAATAGTGTTTTTGTATCAACTGGTCGACTTTGAGCAGTAAGTCAAACAAGCGATCATTTTTGGTCCTAAGTCTATGGAATTTCAGAAGGAATTATATGCGAACTAGTGAAATCGTACAAGTGTCACTTTACTATAAGTTCCCTTTGTGACGTAAGTTACTTACTTTGGGGATCAGTTAGTGAACTATTTTGATTGTCATTTAGCTATGACATGTCGCCGCATGTATGGAATTCCGGGCAAAAAATGCTTCGATGGCCGGTTGTTGAAGTCGTCCATGGCTGGTATGATCGTTACTGACTTAAACCGATTTAGTCCTCAAAGGTTATATTAATTGTTATATGATCTGATTGTCACGTACCCACAAGGTCCCTTTTAGGCCCCACGTCCATTGAATTCCAGGAGAAGGAATACTTGGAGGGCCAGTTGGTGAAGCCTTCATGGTGCTTGCTGGTGAGGACAACGTACCTGTAATTAAGTTACCTAACATGTATAGGAAACACGATTATCAATGAACAATACAAGAGATGTCTCAGGACAGCGCGCTCGACTATTCAACCGCTTTGTCAGAGTTATGGGCCTTTATTACTACACAAAAGGGGCATAATTCTGATAAAATGCTGATTATGTGCCTTGGCCAGTGACCTTATATAATGACCTTAAAGACATGTAAGAAGTTTTAATTGAATATATGTACATATAAAGATACTTTAAAATGATTTTCTAAGTACAAAAAGGGGCACAATTCAGCTAAATTGCAGGCCAGAGTTATGGGCCTTAGTAAGTAACCTCACATAATGACCCCGAAGACATGTGTGAAGTTTCAATTGAATATCTGCAGTAGTTACAGAGATATGGACTTGTTGCAAGCAAACCTTAACCAGAGCTTAACGCCGACGCCGACAAACGAGTGAGTAGTATTGCTCGAACTATTCGGTGAATAGTCGAGCTAAAAACAATCAAAAGAGGTATACGCAAGAAAAGCAACGTAACGGGTATAAGCTACCTTAAGCAACCGAATATATAATAATTACCAAGCATTCAAAGAGTCTACCTTGCACCGGAGGCTTTGAAAATGTCCGCCCATTCATTTGGATCAAACAATTCAGCTGTGAAGTCGGAAGCAAAATCTGCATACGTGAAATCAGGTTTGTAATTCTTGGCCATGAAGTCGACATATTCTTTTACCCCATTTCTCCAGTAGTACCAGAACCACGCGGACCCGTAGCTAGGCACCGAGAAGACACCCCAGTGCAGAAATATTCCGATCTTCGACTTATCGTACCAGCTCGGAAGAGGTCTGAAATATGTCCTTATTATGTTATTAAGATTTATTGCTTTTTATGGCGATACCACAAGCTCAATAGCGCGTTGTAATTTTCCCAGAAATATAATAAGAATAATTTGAATGTGTCTTTTTTCTAGTTTATTTTCTAATTAGTAATATGTGAGCGGTATTGTTGGCTTATGGCTTTGGTCAGTGAAAACCATGGAATACATCTAAATTACATACATGCAAAATGTAACAGACACATGTGGTATTTTGAACTTTTAATGTTAACAGGTTTATCCAGCTGTACGAAACAAAACACGGAAAAAATTTATTTGCATTCTATTCAGTATTATGAACAGAATATCTATGTTATTACAGTTATAAATAACTGTCATGATTTCGTACGTCCCGTAAACTGTCGATTTTAACGTGTGTTTAGATCGTACCTGGAGTCCAACGAATCCCAGTTTGGCTCGTATCGTATTCCATATCCGACAAGAACCACCGCGAGCGATACGAGTATCGTACAATAATGTGGCATGTTTAGCGATTTTACAAAATACTTCGAATGTGTTTTGTTAATATAACCTACGATTATTGTATTCAGAGTGAAATTATTAATCCAGACTATTTCAACGCAGCACCAATACACGTGCTTGTATTTCCGTATGTCAGGAAATTGACAGTTATTGGTATTTAATGCATTTAAAATTGCCTTACTAACTGCCTTCGGAGCAATCTCGTACTATAGCTATCCATGTCCGGCTTGTTTTAAGACATCTGCCTTGACGGACATAAACCTTTAAAAGTTCAATACACACCATATTGACATGTGCGTTATGAAGTTCGTTTTAGCATTTGTTTATGTTATTGTATATACACTAAGGGCGATTTATTGAATGCCATATGTTCATGCAGGGGATCATTATGATATCGTCGTTTGCGTTATGTGTAGTTTTATATTGTCGCATCAAACAAATAATTCAATCGCAATAAGCTACATGTACTGAAATACGGTATTTATCAATTAAATCTAGTTCTACATTATCAACATTCCAGACGTTAGCATTCCACGGATTTCGACTCCGATTTTGTTATTTTGCTAGTACTTTTCACATGGTTAAGTAAACGTGATTAAATGATTGCATAGCGTAACCATCAATGTGTTTTCTTTATTTTATAAAGGAATATTGTTCTATGGTTTTAAATTAATGTACTGTTAGTTCTACTAAAGCCAGTAACCAACGTTGTAATAGTTTTGCGCCTATGGGTGACTGAGTGTGGAGTTTGACATACAAATATTGCTGTAATCATCACTGTGATGAGGACTTTTGACTCCATTCATCCAGTGGAGCAAACAGTGTCTGTGCTATCTGATTTAGTTCAATAATGAGGACTTTTGACTCCATTCATCCAGTGGAGCAAACAGTGTCTGTGCTATCTGATTTAGTTCAATAATGAGGACTTTTGAATCCATTCATCCAGTGGAGCAAACAGTGTCTGTGCTATCTGATTTAGTTCAATAATGAGGACTTTTGACTCCATTCATCCAGTGGAGCAAACAGTGTCTGTGCTATCTCATTTAGTTCAATAATGCGAAACGGACTGTTTTTCCAGAAGACCAATGATTCCTTGTCGGTGGTACATAAGAATGCAATGTTTTTTACATGGAGTTGTAAGCATATTGTCAATTATTATTAATACGGTTAAGTTTAAGAAGCGCTGTAATTATTTGTTTGATCTGTCCTTCGTTAACAATAATATACACATATTAACTACTTCCTTACAAAATGTTTATATTTGATAAACTATATATGAATATGGATTCATACAAGGAACAATTGAGGAATGGAGTATTAAAAGTTTCGATATAAAATAACTATTCTATTTCAACATACGATCATATAGGTGTCCCATGTCATCTTGGTCTTCAACAAACTTTATGGTTGAAATAACGCATTTGGTCTTATATAAAATGACTAATATTTCGCAACAGAACAGTTGTATTTTAAGCATTGCTTTGATGCTGTCTGTGTGAATTCGTTAAAGGTTCATTTTGACACTTACATTATATTGTTCATAATTTTAAAAGAGTTTTACCTATCCCACTTACAATTACTTGCACAAATGCAACCGAGTTGGCAAAAAAAAGAAAACATAACATAATGTTCAGATTTATTATCTAATATATTGAAAAATAACCATCATCAATATTTATTAAATTTAAAAAAAATGGAAGAAGGTCATGCTTATCATTATAAATCGTGCATTTTTTATCAAAATAAGGTATCATAATTATTTAGAAATACAAATGAATGAAAATTCTTAAATTGTGAAAGTTCAGAGGTCGTGGGTTCAATCACTACTTAGGTGAACATTCAAAGAGACAACAAGTACTGGTTTTACCCAGGAAACTGACTCAAAGTTTATCAACATATTCTCAATACACAATATACATTAACCATTGTCGACGCTACATAGGACAATGTTAGCATCGCCCCTCCTGTTTTGTCCTTTCAAATCTAATACATGTAAAACTGTACGGGTATCAAAATGTGACTTCAAAGAACAAAATTACGCTAGAATATATACAATGAAAAGCCATGATTATGAATATCAATTTACTGGCATACAATAAAGTATAACTAAGCAATATTTCAAAGGCACTTACAAGCAAATGGTTCCAGACACTGAATGCATACAATAAAGACAAACAAAACATTAAGGCAACTTCATGGAATTGTTTCGAATTAAATGATTACCAAAAACAACTCGCAACTGTAAACATGTGCAGTGATATCAGTTCAAACTTGAAGCGAGACATGCATGAGCACTCGTAAATACGCATCAATTTCAATGTTAATTGTACAATCAAGTTTATAATCGTCAGGATCAAGTGCAAGATATTGCAGCTAAGCTAAGCTCTGTATCTTCAGCACCCAGGCGTAGTTGCAGGGCATCTTGTTAAACGGTATGGCGGAAATCTTCACAGTGATTCCTTGCGCATGCGTAGCGGAGGCAGCCCACTTGAACGGCGTGTCGTATCCTAGAAACGTTATCTTGGTTTTCTGTGTGGGTGTTGGGCTACCCAGGTAGAACTTCCCAGGGTCGGGCCATTGCAACAAGATGGCGAACACATCTAGGGACCCTTGGGAGTTTTTCCTGGATGTGTACCTAATCGAGTTAAGTAAGGGCAGTTAGAAATATACTGCTGTCAGTTTTTAGCAAGTTCTGAGCAAAGAAGCATTATGCTCGAAAACAGACTAAGTGTACTCCCTAAGATCGTTTTATAGCAACATAAAAGAAGACAAAAATATCGTGATATGCTTAGCGTTGATACCCAGAGTCCTTTAATTTCCATATATGCACAATATGGCCTTGTGCTATTT
This sequence comes from Congeria kusceri, assembly GCA_027627225.1. Classification (NCBI taxonomy): domain Eukaryota; kingdom Metazoa; phylum Mollusca; class Bivalvia; order Myida; family Dreissenidae; genus Congeria; species Congeria kusceri. Next base: position 37,814,603 of record CM051037.1, on the reverse strand, counting down.
TCATTGTACGGTGACAATAAGAACATCTGTCCCATAGGAATATTTGTTTCATTAAGATATATGGTGTATTAGTTAGTAAAATATATGGAGAGGTAACTTACCAGACATGATTGGTGACGGTATCGTTCTGACAGATACAGGGAGAGGTAGCTTAGCAGACATGATTGGTGAATGTGTCACTCTGCTTGTCCGACGGTGAGGTAACTTACCACACATAATTGGTTACGATGTCTTTCTGAAAGATACAGGGAGAGGTAACTTACCAGACGTGATTGATGAATGTGTCACTCTGCTTGATCGAGCGTGAGGTAACTTACCAAACATGATTGGCGATGGTATCGTTCTGACAGATACAGGGAGAGGTAACTTTCCAGTAATGATTGGTGACGGTGTCGTTCTGACAGAAACAAGGAGAGGTAACTTACCAGATATTATTGGTGAATGTGTCTCTCTGCTTGACCGAGGGCGAGGTTACTTACCAGACGTGATTGGTGACGGTGTCATTCTGACAGATACAGGGAGAGGTAACCTACCAGACATGAATGGTGACGGTGTCGTTCTGACAGATACAATGAGAGGTAACTTACCAGACTTGATTGGTGACGGTGTCGTCCTGACAGATACAGGGAGAGGTAATTTACCCGACATGATTGGTGACGGTGTCGTCCTGACATATACAGAAATGGGTAACTTATCAGACATAATTGGTGAATGTGTCACTCTGCTTGACCGAGAGTGCGGTTACTTACCAGACATTATTAGTGACGGTGTTGTCTTGACATATACAAAGAGAGGAAACTTACCAGACATGATTGATGACGGTGTCGTTCTGTCGGATACTGGGAAAAGTAACTTACCAGACATAATTGGTGACGGTGTCATCCTGACAGATACATAGAGAGGTAACTTTCAAGATATAATAGGTTATTGTGTCACTCTGCTTGACCGAGGGTGAGGTTACTTACCAGATATGATTGGTGACGGTGTCGTCTTGTCAGATACAGTGAGAGGTAACTTACCAGTGATGATTAGTGATGGTGTCGTCTTGACAGAATACAAGGACAGGTAACTTACCAGACATGATTGGTGACGGTGTCGTTCTGAAGGATACAGGGAGAGGTAACTTACCAGACCTGATTGGTGAATGTGTGACTCTGCTAGACCGAAAATGCGGTAACTTACCAGACATGATTGGTGACTGTGTCGTGCTGACAGATACAAAGACAGGTTACTTACCAGACATGGTTGGTAACTGTGTCATCCTGATAGATACAGGTAGAGGTGACTTACCAGACATGATTGTTGACGGTTGTCGTCCTGACAGAAACAAGGATATGAAACTAACCAGACATCGTTGGTGAATGTGTCACTGTGCTAGACCGAGGGTGAGGTAACTTACCAGACATGACAGATACAGGGAGAGGTAACTTACAATACATTATTGGTGAAGGTGTTATTCTGGTAGATCCACGGAAAGGTTACTTACCAGACATGATTGGTGAAGGAGTTCTTCTAGTAGAGACAGGGAAAGGTTACTTATCAGACATGATTGGTGAAGGTGTTGTTCTAGAAGAGCCAAGTTGATGTAACTAACTAGACATTATTGAAGGTGTCGGTTTGGTAGAGCTAGGCAGATGAAACTTTCCAGACATTATTAGTGTCGTACTGGTAGAGCAAGGGCGAGGTAACATACCATACATATTTAAGGAAGGTGTCATTCTGGTATATCTAGGGCACGGTAACTTACCATACAAGATTGGTGAAGATGTCATTCAGGAAAATCCTGGGTGAAGTAACTTATAAGACATGATTGGTTAAGGTGTCATTCTGATAGAGCTAGGGCAAGGTAACTTACTCGACATTATTCGTGAAGGTGCCGTTCTGGATGTGGTAATTTACCAGCTATGATTTTAGTAAAGGCGTAGTTCTGATAGAGCCAGGGAAAGGTCACTTACCCGACATGACTGGTGTAGGAGTCATTCTGGTATATTCAGGGTGATATAACTTATCAGACATAACTGGTGATTGTGTCGTTCTGGTAGGGTAAGGGAGGGGTAACTTACCAGACTTGATTGTTGATGGTGTCGTTCTCCTACAGCCAGGGAGAGGTAACTTACCAGACATCATTTGTGAAGGTGTCGTTCTGGAAGATCCAGGGAGATGTCTCGTAGATGGCTTCTCCGTTAACATTCAACCACTGCCCCAGGCTGCGGAGTCTCTCCTCGAATATCGGCACTATCCTGCCATCCTTCGTCGGACCCACGTTGATGAGAATATTGCCTCCGCAGCTAAAAGTTAAAGGCCGCTATTTAAGATCCCATTCAACTTATAGGTCAATCACACATATATATTGGTCGTCTTGTTGCGTCATTAGCTGTTACATTTGTTCACTTACAGATGAGATACATCCTCGTGACTACGTACACGTTCCAAGAGAGCTTATTTCAAAACCATGCAACAACTTGTGCGAACTACAGGAACCTTTTGTAGTCAGAAGTTTATTTATATTACAGATGCTTATATTGTTATTTTCCAAACGGCATTGTCTTCAGAAATCTGACCTCACTGTGGAGACGACCTGACTCAGCAGCTCTTCCATTGTCAGCATGTCCACCAGTCTCGCGTCTCTACGGTACTCCCACGCTGACCTGTCGATCGTCATGGCGTTCTCCCATTTCCGCTTTTGTAGCGTTCCTTTACAGCGTATACAGCTTTGAAATAACTTACAGTTAATGAACATATATTGTCCGAAAACCTTAATACAATATCAGTACCGAATGATATGCGATATGGCACTATTACACATACTGTAATGAATATTTTAATCAAACTACTAGTATACTACCTGAACAAATATTCTATATATTCTATATAACTGCATTGGCAGACCAGCGTCCTAAACATGTGTGCATTATCCCGTGCTTACCGGGATTATACCTGTCCGAACAAGACAAGAAGCCGCCATGTTTGCACTCGATGTTACTGCCCCACCTGTCATTGGTCACTACCACGTCTTTAACTGGACTGTTAAAAACAATTTCAAAAATATATTATATATTCAATACTAAACATTTATCGTCCATTGCCTTACAGATAGCAGGATCACTTCCTGCATACCGCCTTTGATAACATCGTTCTAGTGAATCATTAACTTCTGTCATAACCTTCATAACCTTCATTGATTCGTTGTTAAATTGCAATACACTACATTGTCGATTAACGTGTTCAGCCTGACCTATCGTTGTAGAGCCACGCCAGAAAGCCCGTGGAATTCCAGTAAGTGTCCAGCGCTTCCCAGTCGCCATCAGACCAGATAACTTCCGGCTTGTACATGTTCACGAGCTCGTATAGTTCCGGAATGGCCTTGCGCTGTATATGTGCGTTTGAGAACAATAAATCAGAGGTGTTTAACAAATTACCTATAAGACAATGATCTATGTTAATGGTGAATTTATAGCATATAAATCATACATGCATATGTAGAAAACATAGACAGTGTAAAAAATATGTGTATGTGACGATTATTCCGCAATTTACAGATTCATATGTGGTACTAATACTTTATCTTTTAGCGATCGACCACGACAAGAAAGTTTCGTCGTCAATAACTGTATGGAAAAAAAAAAAACAATCGTTATACGAGTGTACAAACGTATCAAGTACATTCACAAACCGTTGCAAAGTCCCTCGTTGTATAGTTGTTTGCTTTGTCTTTCAGGTACAGTGGGTTGAAGAACTCAAACAGCGAATGGTACAGACCGTAGTGAATATCTGTCCGGTTACGTATGGCTGAGGCGAGTTCACCTGATAATACATACCGAATGACAATGATATGGTTGATGTAAATGACGCTAAATGGAAGTAATTAATTCCCATGTGTTGAATTTTAAATAAACGACGTAACAAAGACATGTATGAATTATTTTCTAGCGTAAAGCCCCAATATATAATCTTAAGTACTGTGCTTCTGCTTGTAAGTATAACCTACACAGGGCAACTGTTTAGCACGTTTGTCCAATATTAAGATTGCAATAACTCGGCTAACGTTAATTTGGAAGTGTTTCAAATTTTGCTGAATTATAACGATGATAAAACGTCAACATAACGACGGATAAAATATATAATTGTGACGCATCTGTGAAACTTTGTCCGATGCCATAACGGCACGTTTCATACTAAAATTCCCACAGGTATCGCAAACAATTGGGCAAAAAGGAACAATAACACAGATATAAAGTTAACTTGGGGGGGGGGAACATGTAAAATTTCAAAGATATTTAAAGGTAAATAAAGGTAAATAAAGGTCTGCATGGTCACACGTACGTGGATTTTCATACATGATTGTCACGTACCCACGAGATCCCTTTTAGGCCCCACGTCCATTGAATTCCAGGAGCAGGAATACTTGGAGGGCCAGTTGGTGAAGCCTTCATGGTGCTTGCTGGTGAGGACAACGTACCTGTAAACAAGATTATTCCCCTTTAGAGGTAACACGACCAAAAAAGAACAAACATGTTATAGAAACTGGAAAACAAAAGAACTACCACATACCAGGTTTAAGATCTGGTCCAAAACCAACGAATATTGATTCTATTGGAAAATCAATCAAAATGTCCACCTTGCACCGGAGGCTTTGAAAATGTCCGCCCACTCATTTGGATCGAATAGCTCCGCTGTGAATTCTGGAGCAAAATCGGCATACGTGAAGTCAGGTTTGTAATTCCTGGCCATGAAGTCTACGTATTTCTTCACCCCATTTCTCCAGTAGTACCAGAACCACGCGGACGCATAGATGCGGACCGAAAATACACCCCAGTGCAGAAATATCCCGATCTTCGACTCATCGTACCATCTCGGAAGAGGCCTGAAAAAAATTGTGTGAGCAGGTTTATCACTTTTATCTCATTATTAAATATAATATTTACCATTTGTAAAAAGTACATCTGTAAAAAATTATTTCGATCCGATGGGAAGTTGTAAATTGTAACTTACTTATTTTTTTTCATATAGCAGACTTTAAACTTATTTTTAAAGAAGATTTTGGCGCTTAACAGTGTTTAGTACAAACTTGTCGTAAAATTAAATATACGTTTAGTGTCTGTGAAGTCTGTAAAATACGATGAAGTGCATATATATGGTAGACAGGGACACTTTTTACCTCTGCTTATATATCTGATGCTACAATGACATGAGAAAATCATCGTGGAAATAATATGAAAAATACAGAACATAAGGGAGGCAACTGCGCATGATTTTGTTCATAAAATATGAAAATGTTGCCCCAGGTTGTTACAGTCAGCACACGGAAAATATGTGCTGGCTTTGCACTGATTCATGATTAAATATATGATTACAAGAATGCATTAGTAATTGTCACGAGTTTATGCAAGGTGGGGGCTAACACTGCATGAGTTTGATCATGAAATAATATGCAGGTTGCCCAATAAATTAAGATGTTACAATTAGCGAACAGAACACATTTCCTGGCTTGCTATTAAATACTACAAAGGTAACCAAACATGTTTTTTACAATAATGAATGAGTAACTGTCATGTGTTTATGCGTTCCGTTTACTTTCGATTTAACTTTTTTCTTTCCTGGAGTCCAAAGAATCCCCGTTTGGCTCGTATCGTACTCCATATCCGGACGGAAGCTCCGCAAGCAATACGATTATCGTACAATAGGGATGCGTGTTAAACGTATTCTTAAACAATATTTTTAGAATGTATATCTTAATGCTTACCAAATTCTAATTTATTCAATGTGAAAGTTATAACAAGTCCAATAATGAACGAGTAACTGTCATGTGTTTATGCATTTCGTTTACTTTCGATTTAACGTATATGTTCGTACCTGGAGTCCAAAGAATCCCAAACCGATTTGATACACACAGTATTGTGCGATTTTATTGACCTGGCACTCGTTAATCTCCGGTAGCTCTCGGCTGTTTTATTTATATCGGTTTAACGTTTATCTTGCGTGTAAAGCACGGATTTCACAGTCATATAACAAAAGCACCCTATCAACATGTGTCAGGAAGAAAAGCGCGGTTGATAGTATTTAAGACTTTGAATCACAATGACTGTGGTTCGAATTCTGCCAAGATCTTTCTTTTTTTCTTTGACTTCAACATCACTTATTCTCATGACATTTTTTTTTGGTCCTTTTCTTAGTTCAATTATTTTATCTACATAAAAATGCAATCACAAAGACTCTGTTTCGCTCGCAGTATCGATGCAGCTAACTTCTGTGTCAGAATCGAGGTTGATGATGAGATTCCGTGTCATGACGTCAGCAAAATTATCAATTAAATAAATTAAAACAAATAAATAAATTGAACAAATTAAAAGCGCGTGTTTTGGGATTCGAACCCAAAACATCACGCTTACAAACTTTGCGTACTTACCACTGCACTACAGTATTAACTGTTACCTATTGAGGATTTAATCAATACATATTCATGTCTGAGTCTCCTACCTGGGTAAGTAGTTTAAAATAGATTTACGAAAATACACGGAATATTCATGAGTGCCAGGTCAATAAAATCGCACAATACATATCTGTTATGTTGTTTGCTTTTTTGAGTGTTTGTATTGACGGTAATGTTCAACGCTTTATTGACTATTCCAGAGATTGCGAAGTAATGTTTCTGTAAAATTGTATTATAACCTTCTGGCGCAGTTAGATACAAATAGTACGATAGTTATAGTCGATTTAAATTGTTTTGATAATTGAGGGGATAAACCATTGACAGAAAATAGGGAAACGCGTGATATATTCGATTTGTAAACACTCTGCAATCGTCTATATTTAAACAAGACATGTCACTACGGATGCTATATTTTCATTATTATCTGTTGTTCAACATTATTTGAATACCAATAAAAGGTTGTATGTGGCATTTATAGATCTCAAGAAATGCTTTGACAGTATTATAGAAATGCACTTTGGTTTCAACTGTTTAATGCTGATTTACGTGGTAGAGTATTACGAATTCTAATGCATGTGAAATCCTGCGTTAAACATTGTACTAGTTTTTCTGAATTTTTCGAATATTCTGTGGGTTTAAGGCAAGGCGAAGTTATCTCCCCCTTGCTAGTCTCCCTTTTTTTAGAAGATTTAGAAATGTTTTTACAAAGTAATGTAAGTGCTGGAATTGAATTGTATGATATTGTTTTACTAGTATTATTGTTCGCAGACGATATGGTAATTTTGGGTAAGTCCCCCGAAGAATTACAGACTCACATGGATAAATTAGCGGATTATTGTAATACCTGGAGTTTAGAAGTTAATAGTTCCAAAACTAAAATTATGGTGTTCAGAAAACGTGGTGCTTTAAAAGATGATGAACAGTGGTTCTATAAAAATGAACCAATACAAATAGTAGATAATTTTAATTATCTTGGTTGTGTTTTTAAATATAATGGCAATTTCTCTACAAATAATGAGTTCATCATTGGTAAATCTCTGAAAGCTCTAAATACTTTATTATTCAATTTTAAGAAGGTCCCACTTACTCCAAAAAGTTACTGTGAATTATTTGATGCTTTGGTAGGATCAACACTTAATTATGCATCAGAAGTTGGGGTTTTACGAAGTCTAAAGATATTGAACGGGTACATTTAAAATTTTGCAAATCTATTTTGAATGTAAGAAAGTCTACATCATCCATTGGTGTATACGGCGAACTTGGACGTTATCCCTTATATATATCAAGATATACATGCATCATTTCTTACTGGTGTAAGGTATTGCAAAGTGATAATGTTATTATTTCATCATTGTATCGTCGAGGTTTAGACGATTGTAAATTAGGCCACTCGAACTGGGTGTCCTCTGTAAAGAAACTTTTAGATGATTTTGGTTTTTCGGATGTATTTTTGTATCCCGAAAGTATCCATGGTTCTTTTCCATTAATTTTCAAACAACGTGTAATTGATAACTTTATCCAAGAATGGCATGGTTCATTACAACGTAGTTCAATTCTGTTGGATTACGTTTATTACAAAAATAATTTTATGTACGAATGTTATCTTGATATATTGCCTGCTAGTCTCAGGAAATTTTTTACACGTTTTAGAATTTGTGCTCATTCGTTAAGAATTCATACAGGCCGCTATGGCTCAAATAATATACCAAGAAATCAAAGGCACTGTCTCTACTGTGGAAGGCGTGATTTAGAAGATGTGTACCATTTTATATGCATTTGTCCATGTTACTCAACAGTAAGGCGACGATTTCTTGATAAACGATTTTACGATAGACCATCTGTGTATAAGTTCAATTCATTAATGGGATCAGTTAACTCTGATGTTGTTAAAAGTGTTGCCAAATATATTAAATATGCATTAGAAATTAGACAATCTATTCATGTTTAATATACATGTACATCACTCTCCATACGTTTGCAACCTATGTTATGTTATACTGCAATTAATTAGTTTCGTTTTGAATTTGCATATATTTCACGATTTTTAGAACAAATTCCGAATGCATTGACCGCGTATAGAATGTATATATGTTCGTTTTTTTTTCCAGATCATGTACTTTGTACTAATCTTGAATAAAACTATTGTCTTGTCTTGTCTTGTCTTTAAAAATGACAATCGGCGTTGAAATTAATATTGAGATGTCATTTAAAAATGATCTAAACAGACGGCCAAGATGATCGGTTACGTGGCTTCTCAGACCCCAGATTTTTAGGAGACTTACTGGACCCCAGATTTTTCGGACACAATAAGAAAACTTCTCGGACCCAAAAGTTAATTTGAGATAAATTTATAAATTTAAAAATTAAATAACATTATAATAAATATCTATGCCGTGAATAAACCAATCATACAACTATATGTTTCCACCAGTGATAACCAAAAGAATTTAGGTTAACATAATTGTTATCTGAAGAAAATAATTTCGGAATGAATTAAAATTATTATGTATCAGACGAGTCTATATAGTTATTTATAGTACAGGTAATATACCATTCATGTTAGTTATCTAATATAATAACAATTTGAAGTCAAATAAGCATTTATACTGTGTATCCCAATAAAAAGCAATAGTCGGGGAACATTCAGCGATGAAATGTTAAGACTATTTCTGATAAGGCAAACATAAACATTCATTAAACTATAACGATTTATAATTATATCACTAGGAATATCGTCGCTGTTCTGCGAAAATCTCGTACATCAAATTTGGCTCGAAAACGTTTGTTCGCGCTTGTTATTGTTCAAATCAATATCATATTCTGCGAAAATACGGGAGAAAATAGCCAATGGGATAGGTGTTAACTGATTTTATGACAAAATCTCGAACGTTCGTTGGTGCAATTTTTATATCTGCGAAAACCTCGTATAAATTGTTTTCCGTACGAATGGACATGGACTTGTTTAAAAGAGGGAAATTATAATAAAACGGTGAGTATAACATATGTTTTTGGTTGGAACATGTATTTGTGATACAATATATTGATGCCGCATGATCTTATTTGCAGGAAATGTTTTATTTTATGTTAAAACAAGTATGGTAGTCGTTGTTTTGGTTTTGTTGACAAGTTTAGCTTGTTATTTAATAGTGATGTATAGTTGAATCTTCCAAGATATGACACAAAACAGTCATACGATATAATTTAATTGATCGTGTTTATCTAAGAAAGGGCAATGCTGCAAAATACAACAATAGCAGTGAAAAAAAAACTTATACGAGATTTTTTCCCATGATGAAATAGACTGCTGACGAACTTTATACGAGCAAATCGCACATATTCTTTATTCGAAATATCACAATTCTTATTAATTCCAGCTTAATATATAATTGAAAATACATGCACTTAACCTAAAATGGACTGCACTAGTCTGAGAATCATAATCACATTGTTGTTCAGTTTTATACGGACATATTAAGGCATTAACTTTGTTATATTTATTGTGCATGGACAATTCAATATTTCAAATGTTTACTAAACATAATTATCTAATTAGATGTATTGTTGTTGCAGTGGTATATCAAGTGCAGTCAGTTGACCATTGGAATAGTGGACCAACACACCTTACTGCCTCGTGGGAACGAAAGTGCTCATACAAAAGTGTATGAAATATTTTGCTCGAACAGTCTGTTAAGTCACTTTTCTTCTGAACTCGATGTAACTTATTTACTTTAAAATGTCAAGTAAGTGGTTACGAAATAAAACTGACCCACGTTGTAAACCTGTGAACATTTGTAAACTTGTGCAACATCGAGAACGTGGACAATACAATGTGAATGGTCGACAGTTCAATTTTCTACAGGACGCCTATTATTCTCTTTACAGTGAAACAACGCCAATATATATATACGTTGAAAATCGCAATGGAACATGTGAATTTGTTGAAATGAAATTCCACCCATTCTGCGTGAACGGCTGTTAAAAAAGCACACTATGACGTCTCGTGGAAAACGTATAGTGCAGATGGCGCTTATGAATAACATTAAAAAGTGTACTGACATAAACGTCTCCAGTGAGCCAGAAAAACAACCTACCGTTGAAACATCCACTTATCATATTCAAGGCACGACCGTGATAAACGTTGATAGTCTTTTGCGTTGCAATGAAAGTTCTTTGAGTGATACAGATAACAGCGATGATGAAAAATGCGCCGCCAACACTCCAAAAGATCCTGAACTGTTGGGATCTGAGAATGTCAATATGGATAGTGATGTATTGTGTGATTCCGATGATTCGGTAAAGGATCCGGACTGGAATTTGAAAATAGAATGCAAACGCAACAGCTTACCTGTTTCATCTGAATTGGAGTGCAGTGACTCTAGTTCAAAACCAAGAAAAAAGGTTAAAAAAAAAACGATTTCAAAAGCCAATAAAAAGAACCTCTCAAGCACATACGCAAAAAATCAGCCAGAATAGCGAAATCACTCACAGTAACCTAACAAAACAGACACCTGCTCATAATGACGCAGGATTAAATGAAATAAACGGTATCAGTAGAGTAGATACGGAGATGGAATTAGACCACGAAGAAGAGGTGGCCACAGAAACAGTGACGCAAAGTAGTGTACGTGGAAAAAAGAAGGCAAAGAAAGGAAAGGGCAACCCCGACACATGGCTAAAGAATGTGAACAAGAAACTACGAATGGTCGGAAAGGCGTATAAAGGTGTTAAGAATGTTGATGGAAAGAAGACTCACTGCGTAGAGAAATGTGAAAGAATCCAGAGCGAACGGAAATGCACTAAACGTTGCAGGTCTACTAGAAAATGCTTTGATATCAGCGACACATTCCGGCAAGAAGTTTTCGAAGCCTTCTGGAGTAGAATGGATTGGGGGGAAAAGAAGAACTATGTAACCAGTCAAGTAAGTAGGTGTGAAGTAAGGGGAAAACGGGAGTCCGGTTGACAAAACTTCACGTACAGATATTACTTTAGGGTTGATAATGAAGAGTATCTCGTGTGCAAAGATTTCTTCTTGTCTACCTTAGGGATTGGAGAATACACGGTTTACGATTGGTTGAAAACTACGAATGATCACGGGCTTCCACGAGAAAATCAAAGGCAGGAAAGGATAAGAGTGGGCAATGAAGGGGTAGATGTGGGCATGAAGTTCTTGGAGGTGTTACCCAAAATGCCCTCACATTATTGTAGATCAATGTCTACAAAGGTTTATCTAGAACCAGTTTTTACGTCATTTGCAGATTTGCACCGCGTATATACAGAGCACTGTATTGAAAAAGGTCAAAAGGCAATAGGCAGAAAGGCTTTGCAGAAAATATTTGATGAGTTGAACTTGTCTTTATTCAGGCCAAAAAAGGATCAATGCGATGTGTGTGTTGGTTACGAGACTAAAAACGTCAGCGAAGAAGAATACACCCTTCATATTCTCCGCAAAGATGGAGCAAGAGCCGAAAAGGACAATGACAAGAAGATAGCGCAAGAAAATGAGAAAGTGACAGTGATCACCATGGATGTCCAGAGTGTTTTGTTGTGCCCGAAAGTAGAAGCCTCCGCAATGTATTACACAACAAAATTGTCGTGCCACAATTTCACGCTTTACGACATGACGTCCAGGAATGTTAAATGTTACTTTTGGCATGAGGGTGAGGGTGGCTTAACGGCAAACTCCTTTGCCTCGTGCGTAAACGACTACATAGAGGAAACACTCAAATGTAAACCACAGACGGAAGAAATCGTAGTCTTCAGTGATGGCTGCGGCTATCAAAATCGAAATGCTAGGATGGCAAATACATTGTTGCGACTCGCAGTTAAACACAAAGTTACAATAACGCAAAAATACCTTGAGAAAGGCCACACCCAGATGGAAGTGGATAGTGTGCATAGCACAATCGAGCGTTCTGTCCATCGAAGGGCAATTTACTGTCCGGCCAATTATGTGGAACTAATCAAGGCTGCCAGACCGAACCACCCATACCAGGTCATATACCTGGACCACACATTCTTTAAAGACTATAACAGTTTGCGTTTTTACGACACTATACGTCCAGGAACCAAGATTGGGATCCTGTTGTCACAGATATACGAAGCCTAAGGTACTTTCCTGAGGGCACCATTCAATACAAGCTGTCATATTCCGACGAGTATTGTGACATCCCGAAACGCAGAAATGCTCCCACAGTGACAGGGAGAGAACATGTGGAATCGCTGTGCACTGGGCCCACTAGTATCAAAGACACCAAGTTTGCTCATTTGCAGCAATTGAAGGCCGTTATACCTACAGATTACCACGGCTTTTACGACAAACTTTTGCATGGCAAATAAGTGTGCTTCAGCAGCAGTGTACCTGACGGTTTATAATAGAACAAAACTATTCATGTTTTATTGCACTCTCATTTAATTGACGTGTAATCTTGAACATTCGGTCTATGCTTCTTAAAACTGATCAGATTCAAATTTGTATTGAGTTTAAACTTAAGACGCATTGCGGTTTTATACTATTAATAATAATTATCTCTCTCACAGTGATCTTAGCATCATGTACACCCCTGAGGCGGATATTTGTTCAATAGTGCCATATAAATCGCCAATTATTACGTTAACATTTTTGTTGAATATGATCTTCTACGGTATAAAGTTGATTAGTTTTATGTTTGTAAACAGTTACATGTAGTAGCATTTCATTGTTATGAGAACGTATCAAACTTATTTGCTGTAGTTGTTGGTTTGGGTATAGGGATACTCTACTTCTTAGTGCTCATTGTTATAGTTATAAAAAATTAATACTTACTTGATGTTTAGTATTCCAATGTATCAGATTTTAGTCCAATGGTATCGTATACATCACTCATTGAGATTTTATTTAGTTTTAAATACAAAACTGTCAATAATATCTATTTACTTGTTTGTTTGATATGACCTGCTTTGATATATAGTTTGTAAAAAGCATTTTAAAAGTTGATAAATTTCACGTTTGTATTACTGTAAACAGTTACATGCAGAAGCATTTCATTTTTATGAAAACGTATTGAAATTATTTGCTGTTGCATTGGGTATTCGATTTCAATTTCTTAGAGATCATTGTTTATTGTTAGAAAAGTTATATTTTTGTTTGCTGTTATTAAATTTACTGTTAATTTATAGCTATATTGTTATTGGTAGTATTCAATCCTCGATCTAATTTTTCCATGACTTTTCAAGTTAAGTGGCAACCCTGACGGTATCTGTTTTATGACAACAACTTAAATTTATGTTTGTAATGGTAGTTTTGTAACGGAAAATTCTTGTGTAATAGTAATTATGGACAAAAAAGGAGAAATGGACCTGATCTAAAGTCCGGAACATCTCGTACAAAAAAGTTGAGAAAAAATAATAAAAGTGAAAAACACGTAAGTGAAGAATTAGCTAAGCCATACATTATCAATGGTTGGTGGTAGGTTGGTAATATAGCGTATAGTTCATTTAAGAATATGTGAAAATATTTTTTCTTCTGTCAACTTTTGAACAAAATTGTTACTTTCTTTCACTCTCCTGAAAAGTTACCAAAATCGACTTACGCGAATTTCGCAGAACAGCGACGATATGATATATCAAGGGTTCCTGTGTATAATTAGTATTGCAAATTGTGTATTCATGCTACGCGAATATTCGACGTATTCCGAATCTTCTTTCATAACATTTTATCTATAGAAAATGTAGCATCTTTTTACAGATTAAATAACATCTACTGGAGAGGTTGATGGAAAGATGCAATTATAAATAATCGTTCATAAATCGTAACCACAATTTTAAATCAAATTAGCAGTAAGTTTATAATACAAATTCCCCTTTCATTGAAATGTTTAGGTTTATGATTCTCTGAACGCTATTATTGATGCATGTACGAGTATATTAACACAGCTATACAACGGTTTGCTAGCGACGCGCGCTATTTTTAGAATGACACTACTGTTTCTGGAATCAATGGGCTACATGCACGGTGAGTGAGATTCATGAATGGGAACATTGCACAATTGCTATTTATAGAGCGTACAGTTATATAAATTTAGGCTAAATAAAATAGTTATTTCGTTACGTGAATGAATATAGCATTCTGTTTATGGCATACAACGAGAAAATACGTTCATAATTAGCCTCAGTTCTAGAGTATATGTCGAGGATAAGTTTGTAACTTCATTTTAACCGCTTATGTAAACAATCATGTAAATTATTAATCCCCAAAAGTATGCAACAGTTATTGGTATACGTTAAACCAATGTTTGAAGTTTGCATTTCCTAAAATTAGAAAATGTTCCCAATTCTATTGGCATTCAATTGTCCCGCTGCATAATTATCGCAAGAAATCTAGGTCAAAAGTGATATTAGACAGCTACGCCGAAAAAAAGCCTGATTTACCTGTATTAAAATTTCATGTTTATACCGATTCTCACTTGCATTTTACCGACTATTCATGGGTTGAAGAAATCAGCTAATATGATTAGTCAGTAGACATGAAAGCGGTTTTAAAATGTAAACATGAATCAAAGCGCTGAACGCATATTAAAGCTGTTCGCAATTGCGTAACACTGGGCTTAACTCAGCCGTTTCAACTGTGATTTAGCAAAACCGATTTAAATTAAACAGCGTAATTTAAAAAGATAGTTTGTGTAAAACGAAAATCTGTCTGCAGTTTTGTATGCTGTAAATCAAGAATAAATTTAATTATTCTTTTAAGGAAACACTAATAACATTTTACTGAAAATGTTAGGGCACACTTATATTCAATATATTTAATCGCATACCGTCTAATAAAAATTATTTATGATTTATCTATACATAACCTGGCTCAAATACAGGTGTATTTTCGGTATAAAATACAATTGGCCAGATAGAATCCCCATATTTCACAGTGCGAAATTTGTTTCCGTATTCATTTGCTGGAAAAACCGGACTACTTTTACGTTCGTTGAGTATCGTATATTTCCGTAACGTTCCGAGCGACATTGAGAAACGTCCCGTTCTATTTATAGACACGACTATGCCGTTACATGTAGATTTCAATGACGTCATTGATGTAAATGACATGTATTCATGCGCGTTCTTTAGTACTGTTTGTTATCAATACAGCGTTACACAATCAACTCGAGCGATACAAGCCAGCGGAAAACCACAGTCATAAAATATTCCCTATTTATGTAATGCTAAGTAGAGAAATATAGAAAAATATCAGTGAGATATATCCCTCTATCACACACAGTAATGGACTACTTTTTTGAATTTTATTTGATTTGAACAATATTTAATTGTAGGTGTTGTCACCATTTAATCATACAGAATTACCCCCCCCCCCCCAAAAAAAAAAAAAAAAAAAAAAAGTAGTGAAGATTAATAACACCAAAGGTTAAGAATACCTCTCTGATATATTGAAGTGTCTTTCCTTTTATTTTCTCTTGCATTTTCCTCAGTCGTATTGAGCCATGGAGACTAGAACAGACAATGCCTTGCAGGTACAAGTTTTACCCACAAGGCATTGGAGCTCGTCATCTTGGTCCAAATTTAATTTTAGCATCCAAAGTATTTATTTTATCCTTTGCACTTTATTCATCCCAGCATATTACACTTGCACTTAGCGTTTACTGTTGCGATGAACAGTATTCTCCCTTTGTTTACATAATTGTTGTATTAAGTTGTTATATCCAGTAACCACTCTTTAGTATTTAAGTATCCATTGTGTGTTCTTGTAAGTGATGTTCAGCGTTTAATTCTCCGCCATCTGGTTTTCTTCAAATTCTTGACCGACATTTAATCCAATTGTGTTGTTAAGTCCGAATAATTAATATAGAAAACACGTTATATGTATAAGTATTCAATTTCAGAACACTCCTAGCAGCACATCTTTTATTATTTTACATTTTACCGCGCATCTACGAGTTTAATCAGTTTGAATTCGTGCGTTTGAATGTCGTGACTGTGTTAACTATTGTTTACATCATAACACCTATGCACACGCTATTTTTTTGAAAACTGAACGCACTTTCACTTTCAATATGTACATTTATCATAAATATATTTAAAGCTAGAAGTGTTTGTTATCTTATTGATTTAAAAGCTGACCATTATTCAACGACTACGTGTATACAATTGTATGCAAACTTAAATACATTTAAAAACACGGATTCTGCGTTGTCTATGAATATACTGAGTAGCATAGTAGACTGTCGTACTGTAAACACGCTGCCATAATGCCTTGAGTCAAAAAAAAATTGCGATTTAAGTTGCTTAACTAGATCTAATCCACGGCACATTTGATCGTAATCCAACATTGCGCAGGAATGTTTATTACTAAAACCGATTACTACGCATTATAGAAAAAAATAGTACTCACATAAAACTAAAAAGATAGTGTTACAAATATGTTCAAAATAAATCGAATGTAAAGAATACTCAGTAGCATTAAAATAAAAAGAAAATGTGTTCGTTTTCGGTGTGATAACGCGTGATATCATCACTGGAAAGGGAGACAATTTACATATTTTCAATCGCGCAAGCGCTCGTGAAAATATTGTCTCCCTTTCCGGTGATGATATCACGCGTTATCAGCGCGAGTGAAAATATGTAAATTGTCTCCCTTTCCAGTGATGATATCACGCGTTATCACACCGGAAACAAACAAATATCCTATATTTATAAAATTGATTCGTCTAAATGACTTACCCTTGGTGCCAATTTTCGGTCAGCGGCATGCACATTTCCAAATTTGCCGTTTGCGACACAGTATATGTTGCAATATGTTTCTCAAATTTGTTTAAATGTCATAGAAATGCAATTTGTTTATATTTACAATTTATACAAGAAACAGTATATGAAATCTTTATTGTAAAATAGCGAAATGTCAGAAAGATATTACTTACATTTCTTAACCAAACACTGCGTGTCATGTCTCGTTACGTAATGAGTCACTAAAATGCGTATTCCATTCAAACTTTAGTAACGATATCGTTTCCAGCGATACATCGCATTAATTGATGCTGAGTCCGATGTCTTGGACGTATCAAGATAATTATGTTTCAATTAAGATATAACATCGATTGCAATGAAGTTTCTGGTATAACGATGTTGTTTCCACAACATAGACCTAACATTCTCCATTTATTATGATATTTGTTGTCTGCAGCAGGTGTGCACAACGTTTATCCAGATAACCAGGTTAACTGTTATACAGTCGGCTTGATTACTGTTGTAGTTATCGATTAAAATTGGCAATGACCGATTTTAACAACAGTCCTGAGAGACATCAAGAATAAAGTTTAATTACTATGTCCGTTATGTTTCTCTAATTTCTGAAGCAAGAAAATGGATATGTCATAGCTTACATAACGCATTTGATTGCATAAGATATTAGTGATATTGTGTTTTAAGCTCTTGTTTTTATTTCTGATAGTATCGTCAGAAGTGGCGTTTACTACGATATACGTGTAAAAACTGTTTCCAACACGTACATTCTTTTAGAAACTATAAGAAAGAAGAAAACAACACAGAAATTACACTGAAACATATTATAAAGGTCATGATTATGAGTATCCGTTCAATGACATACAACAATGCATAAACGTAATTATTAACATTGCACAAAACGGGATTTATAAACATAGAATGCATTCACAACATGAAGTGAGTTGCAACAAATTAAATATTAAATATGGAATGTTTTCGATAAAAAAAAAAATAACAAAAATATCTTGCATAAGCAGTTCGAAAATACGCATAAATTTTAATTTTAATTGTTCAATCAGGTTTATGATCGTCCGAATTAAGTGCAGGATATTGCAGCTAGGCTAAGTTCTGCATCTTTAGCACCCAGGCGTAGTTGCAAGGCATCTTGTTGAACGGTATGACGGGAATCTCAACAGTAATTCCTTGCGCATGCGTAGCGGAGGCAGTCCATTTGAACGGCGTGTCGTATCCTAGCAACGTTATCTTGGTGTTCTGTGTGGGTGTTGGGCTACCCAGGTAGAACTTCCCAGGGTCGGGCCATTGCAACAAGATGGCGAAAACATCTAGGGACCCTTGGGAGTTTTTCTTGGATGTGTACCTACAATTGTAAGTTACAGTAGTTATAAAATTAGGACCCGGCCGCTTATACTAGATTTATACAGATATCAGAAATGTAACAAATTCTCCGTAAAATTACGATTTGGCTCTAAACGCGGCATGCTTCTTGCAAACATCTTCTAAGTCTTTTTTTCAGTAACAAAGCTTTGAGTACCAGACATGATTGGTGAAGGTGTCATTCTGGTATAGCCAGTGCGAGGTAACTTACCAGACATGATTGGTGAAGGTGTCATTATGGTATAGCCAGTGCGAGGTAACTTACCAGACATGATTAGTGAAGTTGTCCTTCTGGTATAGCCAGTGCGAGGTAACTTACCAGACATGATTGGTGCAGGTGTCATTCTGGTATAGCCAGTGCAAGGTAACTTACTAGACATGATTGGTGCAGGTGACATTCTGGTATAGCCAGTGCGAGGTAACTTACCAGACATGATTGGTGAAGGTATCATTCTGGTATAGCCAGTGCGAGGTAACTTACCAGACATGATTGGTTGCGATGTAACTTACAAGACCTGATTGGTGAAGGTGTCATTCTGGTATAGCCAGTGCGAGGTAATTTACCAGACATGATTGGTGAAGGTGTCATTCTGGTATAGCCAGTGCGAGGTAACTTACCAGACATGATTGGTGCAGGGGACATTCTTGCCGAGCCAGTGCGAGGTAACTTACCAAACATGATCGGTAAAGGTGTCGTTCTGATAGACCCAGGGCGAAGTCTCGTAGATGGCCTCCCCGTTCACGTTTAACCACTGCCCCAGGCTGCGGAGTCGCTCCTCGAATATTGGCACTATGCGACCGTCCTTCGTCGGACCCACGTTGATGAGAATGTTGCCACCGCAACTGCAGAAGGAAAACCTCTGATTACAAAAAACAACACAGTATACAAATAGCAAAATTGCTTGAAAACATGTTTTGCTCTTGACCTTTTAATTTGTTCACGATTTAGACTCTTGTCATGTCATCTTATAACCAACATGCGTCTTGTTTAAAATACATTCTCAGAATACAATCATTGAGATTAATCCAGTCGGAAAAACGTCTTGACTAACACAACTCCACCTGTAATGAATCAGAAGACTGACAATCTGCAATCGTGTTATTCTGACTTTATTCAAACCATAAAATAAAGAAATAAAATGGATGTGAGTACTACCTTAAATAAGGAACCGTTTAATCAAATTGTATGATCCGATTGTAATTAATTTGCACGTACTTCCTTTCCAAAAAATTAAGAATTATTTTGAATAGTCATATTTCATCGATGTTAAAACCAATTTACGTACACAATTTAATAATCGAACATATGGATATGTGTTCTCTGTCATTATAAGTTACCTGATAGTCGACACTAGTTCACCCAACAGCTCTTCCATAGTTAGCAAGCTTGCCAGGTTCGCCTCCCTACGGAAGCCCCACGATGCTTTATCGATTGTCATCGCATTCTCCCACTTGCGCTTTTGTAGCGTCCCTACACAACAACACATTTGTGTGAATGAATAAAAGAAAAACATTACATTTTGTAAAGTGAGTATTTTATTTCGAAGATAGATCTGTTCATGCCACCTTACATATGTACACTTTACTATGCAAATTACAAGGCTTGTCACAGGATGTGACCTATGCCCCCGAAGCATATGCTTGTCAGAGGATGGCAACAAATTGTCAGAGTACAATATTATGCTCTGGACAAATATCTTGAGATTTCAGCAACACAGCTGTTTGTTGATGTGACACATTGCCTCATAATGATCTTCATTCCCACCAAGTTATTACATTTCTTACATGTAGGCACAAATGATGCTTCCTACAAAAAGTTCATTCTAATATTTGACCTTTTAAGTGTAACCTTGGACCCACAGACCTTGACCGAGGAGCATGTAAGTAGTATCTGACACATCATCTGGTCATGGGAAAAAATAATCTGAAGTATTATTAAAATCCTTCACGGCGTTTGGAAGTAATAGAGCAGAAAGAAAATTCCATGACATTTTACCTTGAATTGTGACCTTGACCTTTGACCGAGGACCATGGGAGTTGTACACGACACATCGCCTGGTCATGGGAAATAGCAATCTGAAGTAATCTTAAAATCCTTCCAAACGCTTAGACGTTATGGTGGAGAAACAGAAATCCTTGACCTCTGACCTTGAATTGTGCCCTTGACCTTTGACAGACGAGCATGGGAGTTGTATGCGACATATTGTCTGGTCATAGAGAATAATAATCTGAAGTAACATTTAAATCCCTCCAGAGCTTTAGAAGTTATGAAGTGGAAACAAACATAATTGACATTTGACCTTGAATTGCGACATTGGCCTTTGACAAACCATTATGGGAGTTGTACGCGACACATTATCTGGTCATGGGAAATAAAAATCTGAAGTTATATTAAAAACCTTCCAGGCGTTAAGAAGTTACCGAGCGGAAACAAAAATTCATAACCTTCGACCTTAAATTGTGACCTTAACCTTTGACCGACGAGCATGGGAGTTGTACGCAACACATGATCTGGTCACGGGGAATAATAATCTGAAGTGATATTAAAATCCATCCAGGCATTTAGAAGTTCTGGAGCGAAAACGAAAATTCATGACCTCTGACCTTTAATTGTGACCTTAATCTTTGACCGACGAGCATGTGAGTTGTACGCGACACATCGTCTAGTCATGGGGAATAATAATCTGAAGTTATATTAAAATCCATCCAGGCATTAAAAAGTTACAGAGCGGAAACGAAGCCTGGACGAACGGACCCACCCCCACCCACGCACGCACCCACCGACGGACGCACATAGAAGTCGCATCGACTTCTATATGCCCTCCTTCGGGGGCATAAAAAAGTGCATACATGTATATTTTCTAATTACATACTGCGGTTATAGTAAACACCTACCGAGTTATAACGGTAACATCAATGGATTATACCGGTCACTTACCATATACTGTGAGTAACCGTGGTTAAAGTGGTCACTTAACATATACTGATACCTAACCCTGGTGGTAGCGACCACTTTATTTGTTCTTTTAGGTCACCTACCTGGGTTTATCACAGACACTTTTCTGGGTTATTGCGGTCACTTACCGGGTTAAGCTGGTCTCTAACCTGGGTTATTCCGGTCACTTTCCAGGGTTATACCGGTCACTTACCCGGGTTATACCGGTCACTTACCCGGGTTATATCGGTCCATGCAGGACAGAAAGCCGCCATGTATGCAGTTGGTGTTGGTCCCCCACCTGTCATTGGTCACTACTACGTCCTTGACTGGACTGTAAAGAGTCGGAAAGTGGCGTCAGGTCAGTATGATGTCAGTGCAACAATTGAGACATTTGAATATAAATATAAATCACATGTACGAAATAAATACATAATTAATTACAAAAGAGAAATGTCATGATAATTCGCAACGCAGCAATACAAACGATTTCCAATTACAATAAAATAGATTCAAAAACAAATAACAAAATAAATTCAAAACAAACTTCAAATTGTATCTAATTTTATTTTTAAAAAAAGATCAAATGTCTCTCCCAGAAAATACTTAATAGTTGAAACAAACAAATAAATAACCATTGATATAGCGCTCTTCGGTGGTAAGGCAGTACCACAGTTGTTCGCTTTTGGCATCATAGCAATAAATTCCTTCGCTTTCTGGGAACTTTTGTATTTTACAAATATTAAAAGTATACTATTAGATTCTATACACATTTAGTAATACATGTATATTTATTTTTATTACAAATTACACTATCTTGCAATACACATTTTTTCAAACGGCAGATCATTTTCATAGACAAAGGTCCAAAAACAAATGCGCCTCCGACCTGTCGTTGTAGAGCCAGGCCAGGAAGCCCGTGGAGTTCCAGTAGGTGTCGATGGCGGCGGCGCCGTCAGACCAGATCACTTCCGGTTTGTACCTGTTCACCAGCTCGTACAGCTCAGGCATCGTCTTACCCTGGGGGTTAGAAAGGGTACTATACAACCGATTGACTGATTAAGTTGTTCAAAGCATTTTGTTGACTTCTAGTGTCACTTTCTGAAACGTGTATGTGGCCTTAAAAAGAACACATTGGAACACTTATTTTATTTCAATATTTATGGTTTTATATTTCGAGTGTTAAGCGTGAAACTGTTGTATCTGATATCCAAATGTTAAACAGATACAACAGTTTCACGCTCAATCCTCGATTTCAGATGGCAATGCAGATCTATCACCCACACACCGTAATTTAACGCTGCGCAGATTTTGAGTTTAATATACTTGCAAACAGCCGAAACTTCTTATAAAAGAAACCGTTTGCCTCACAATCTGCCAGGAATCATGTGATATTCCGAACGAAGATAGCCGAGGTTCTATTAAGTAATTTCAAGACTTTCATAAATGACTTGGTGAGATTCATACTTGACTTGAAACTCACAAGAGCGAAGTCCCTGGTGGTGAAGTTGTTGGCCTGGTCCTGCAAGAACAGCGGGTTGAACCATTCGAACAGCGAGTGATACACGCCGAAGTGAATGTCCGTCTTGTTACGTATGGCGGCCGCCAACTCGCCTGAAACACGAATTAAAACACTGTACTTGGCAGCTGCTCGGAATCTGATGTAACTTAATAAGTGTACATTGATCATGAGTAAAGCATAGACTATCAAGACGTCGGATAACATTTCCGGGGAAGAACGAGTGTTTAATAGTTTCAGGATTAATACAGATGGCCGTTTTATCAACGTGTCCTAAGTCAGTCGTAAGACCGACGTAACGTTTTATCAACATAATCGCAGGTACGACGTCGTAAGATTTTCACTAATACTTCCACGAGGTCTTTTCGTGGCCCTACGTATGAGGAAAACACAGAGAAGGGAAACTTCGTGGGCCAGTTGGTAAAGCCTTCTACTATTGCCACTTACCCACGAGGTCCCTGTTAGGTCCCACGTCCATGGAATTCCATGAGAAGGAATACTTGGATGGCCAGTTGGTGAAGCCTTCATGGTGCTTGCTGGTGAGGACTAGATACCTGGAATATTCACATCCAGAGCTCCAAATATCGTGCGTATAGGCGTAAATACGCATTTAAATAAACAAAAAACGATTTAGATTTAAAATATGTGCGTAAAGTTACGCATTGAAAAAAAAAGAAAAGAAGAATTTGAAATTCGTGAACGCGCGTGTAATATGTAAGTAAACCAGTTTCGGCAGTGTCGGAAACTCATGAGGACTGAATCGTCTAGGCGCTCAAAACAAGATATATAGCAAAATTCACTGTGATTCATGACGTCACTTAAACGCTTTCTATTTGGAATGAGAGCCCAAATTAAAAACGAGCGATAGTGTAGACTAATCACTTGTTCGATGTTCGCTGACTGGTATGCGTGTTAATATCATAGTAGTATAATACTTTTAATACATTTATCATACAATGGAAACGATAGAAAGTTTAATAAAATGAACGTTTTACTAGGTTGATAAATTATACTTCGGCCACGACCGCGTGATCATCTTGTCCTGAGCCGAAATGAAGTGGACCGTTCTGTGCAATTGGTAAAGGTCAAATTACACCAAATCGGAAGTCTAATCCCCAGGGTTACATGCTGTCAGTTAGATAATAAACACATATGGTTCAGTGTATAATGCATATGATTTTAAAAATACAATTTAAATGATATGTTTTGGTATCAATTTAAAGGTATATATGTAAGAAAAAAAAAAATTACTGTTTTAGGCACTACTTTAAAATAATTGGTTCCCAGCTTCCTAACTTTTGGCCCATGTATTCATGCACAAAATGGCAGCCTCCATGCCCGTCAAAACCGGTGTGTTTATTCTAAGGTAAAAATTTTCAGTTACAACACATAGAATTTGTTGACATGCTGTTTTTTCAAAAGGTTATGGCCTTATCTTTCCAACGATGTATGGTGATATATTAGAAAGTAGCTTGGTCATGGTGAAAATTGAAATCAAACATTGTATATTTTATATGTAACAATGAAGGAATTTATTTGCGTATGTGTAACCTAAACACAAATCAAAATGGTGAAGAACACCAGTTCATCGAAGCGTGAAAGGCTTCAAAAGCCAGTTAGTGGCCAGAAAACTATGCTAATGCTTTCTTTTTTTAAATCATAACCACGAGAAATAAGTAATCAAAACAGAGTTTTACCCAATATAAAAGATATGGTGAATCAAAAGCTGCCATAAAGCATTGTGGTACTGTCAGCAGAAAATTTGAAACATGGATACACTTTTTAACAGCAAAATAGCAGTTTTCAAAATGTTTGAAGTCTCAGATTAAAATAATATAAAATGTTGGCGTCACTGCAGATCGTTTATAACCATTTTAGATGACCAGAGCAACGAGTACTCAACGGTTAGCTATTGTGGTCAGTCAAAATATGGCGTACGTTTACCTGCATAGGTAGGGCATATAGTGTTATCTGCACACTGAAAACCAGTATGAAATCTTCACATGTCATGGCAACAAACGTGGTGGTTAAGTGTCCGATTTCGAACTAAGTATTGATGTGTCATATTCAATTGTAAAAAAATGATTTGATCAATCATTTTTAAGAATTCAGTTTTAAATTAGTAAAATAAGAATTGCCCTAGAAAGTTATCTGGAGCTCTGTTCACATCAACAGTTGATGTTATGTATGTATAGGGAAAACCCCTTTAAATATTGGCCGACTTGCATTTTCATTCATATTTGTAGCGAGTGCACCTGGCCCGAAGTTTAATTTTTTTAACTGACCTTTTGGTAACAATGAACACGTAAAATAATTCTCATACCTTTTTTACAAATAATTTTATTATGATATACATTGCTTTTTAAAGTAAAATACTAACACAAACAATTGTTCAACCCCATAGCCACCATAAAGTGTACCTTGCACCCGATGCTTTAAAGATGTCAGCCCATTCGTAAGGTTCAAATAACTCTGCCGTGAAACCCGGAGCAAAGTCAGCGTAAGTGAAATCCGGTTTGTAATTCCTTTTCATAAACTCCACGATGTCTTTGGCTCCCTGACTCCAACTAATCCAGAACCACTCGCTGCCGTAGCTCGGCACGGAAAACAGGCCCCAGTGAAGGAAAATCCCTATCTTGGCCTCGTCAAACCAGCCGGGCAGCGGCCGGGCGTCCAGCGAGTCCCAGTTAGGTTCATACCTCACACCTCCACAGCCGTGTGCACTGACGACTATCAGGGTGGCTAACAGACAGGCTTTACCTTTACCACCTTGCAGCTGCAACATTTCACTCGTTCACAGTTCACTTTGTTGTACAAATCTACGTAACAGGTCGCATAGTGGCCTTTGGTCAATCAATTTTCAGTCTGATGGCCGCTGTTCACATTTAGACCACACGACTAACATCAAAATCAACAGGTGTGTAGGTTTCACTGTACATTTATTACACACAGTGTGGACGGTGCATTACAGTTTATTATTATGCATATAGTCCGATAGGGGTATTGATTTCTATTTGTAAACACATAGGCCTATTCATGGTTTATAAACACGTTGAATTCTTAAACCGCGGCGGTACAAACGGCTATATATAGTACGGGTATCCTTCGATCCAGGCGGATAAAGTGTTCCACCTAAACATGAACATGTACATCGATAAAGCGAAACAATCAATTAACCGTATAACCAGAGTTGTTGGTCCTTGCATAACATGCATAACATATACTTGGTTTAGAGTCTTAACTTGTGGGAAGTCATTGTTAACTTGTTTTAAGGACGGTTTCACAGTTTTAAGCTGGAAAAAAATATTTCTATAAAAATGGGATGTTAAAACAACAAATTGCAGAATATAACAAAACTTTGCGTCTACTTTGTTGTTTTGGTTACAAAACATAATAATTTAAATATTTTATGTAAAAAAAATACTACGGTATGTCTACCAGGCAGAAAAATTGTCTCGAAAAAACCCAACAGATATTCGTCATAGGTTTAACTTTGCACAAGTAGTGTACTTTTTAAACCTTGAGATGTAAACAATAAATGTACCGTCAGGCAAAAATTCAGTTAAGAAAATTCACAGCTAAAATGATAAATCTGTGTTTGTACACACATTTGTGTAGGGGTGGTTTTCCATCAATGGTGTTTAGGTGAGGTACATTTGTGTACTTATAAACGACAGATGTTAACGATTCAAGCTCAATATGAAACGTTTTTTTGTCGGCGTTTTTGCTTGTTCGCATTGAATTTATCACAACATATTCACGGTTCACTTATTTGTTTTTTAAACCTAGGCTACCTTTACGTAAGATTGTTTGATATGTGAATAAGCACACACTTGACAGTAATGCCAAACGAATGCAGTTGGTTCAAAACATTCATGTTACATCTTTTGTTCGTTTGTTTGTTTTGTTGGGTTTTTTCGCCGTTTTTAACAGTATTTCAGTCATATCACGGCGGTCAGTTAACCTTCTCACTCGTTTCCTGGGCAAGCTTAACCGATCTAAGCGGTTTACCAGTTCTAAGTGCACATACCTATGCCAGTAACTGACAACTGCCCTACTTGAATCAGAGGTAGGGAGAGAATGGCCGTAGAGACAATTTCATGACCAATCTCCACACAAGTTATGTGGCCGGGCTGGGGTTCGAACTCACGGACCCGGCTATGTTACATCTTTTCGTTTATGGTAACAAAAGCATGGACTTGGAACTACAGGTATTTCTTTTGAATGCTTAAACTCGTGAACGAAGAAGCCCGTAGTGAGGTATGCGTAACTTTTCATGGCGTAGTTGCTGAAATGGCATACATTATACAGCAATTCGTATATTAAAAGTCCGTCCTTGTATTATGCTTGTAAGCTGCACTGTGTGTGTGGTGTACCTTTCCACCTACCTAACAGACCTTTACACCTACCTAACAGACTTTTACACCTACCTAACAGACCTTTACACCTACCTAACAGACCTTTACACCTACCTAACAGACATTTACACCTACCTAACAGACCTTTCCACCTTTTACCAAGAACATTTTGAACTCCAGCCCCGGATCGCTTAGTTGAGAAGGAGTGTACCAACCACTGCGCTAGCCGTACGATCGGACTGACCTAGTTGAGAAGGAGTGTACCAACCACTGCACTAGCCGGAAGATCGGACTGGCCTAGTTGAGAAGGAGTGTACCAACCACTGCACTAGCCGGACCATCGGACTGGCCTAGTTGAGACGGAGTGTACCAACCACTGCACTCGCTGGACGATCGCACTGGCCTAGTTGAGAAGGAGTGTACCAACCACTGCACAAGCCGGACCATCGGACTGACCTAGTTAAAAAGAAGTGTAGCAACCACTGCACTAGCCGGACCATCGGACAGGCCTGGTTCAGATGGAGTGTAGCAACCACTGCACTAGTCGGCCGATCGGACTGACCCAGCTGAGAAGGAGTGTACCAACCACTGCACTAGTCGGACGATCGCTCTGACCTAGTTGAGAAGGAGTGTACCAATCACTGCACTAGCCGGACGATCGGACTGACCTAGTTGAGACGGAGTGTACCAATCACTGCACTAGCCGGACCATCGGACTGGCCTAGTTGAGACGGAGTGTACCAAACACTGCACTCGCTGGACGATCGCACTGGCCTAGTTGAGAAGGAGTGTCCCAACCACTGCAAAAGCCGGACGATCGCTCTGACCTAGTAGAGAAGGAGTGTACCAACCACTGCACTAGCCGGACGATCGGACTGACCTAGTTGAGAAGGAGTGTACCAATCAGTGCGCTAGCCGGACCATCGGACTGGCGTATTTGAGACGGAGTGTACCAACCACTGCACTCGCTGGACGATCGCACTGGCCTAGTTGAGAAGGAGTGTACCAATCACTGCAACAGCCGGACGATCGGACTGACCTCGTTGAGAAGGAATGTTCCAACCCTGCGCTAGCCGGACTATCGGACTGACCAAGTTGAGAAGGAGTGTACCAATCACTACGCTACCGTACAGCCGGGCTTGCCTAAGTGCAGGCCTTCTAGCATGGTTCAACCAAGAAGTAGGACAAAAAAATACGAGTATATTCCGTCAAAAAATATGAGAAAGTAGGAAAATTTTGTTATAAAAAGTAGGTATCCGGACAGCCCCGTATTGTCTCTGTGCGATTGGCGACTGACACAACGTTAGCCGAATAGCGGCCGGACTAACCTAGCCAGTCCGACGACCGAACTTACTTAGGGGAGATGGGAGTGTAACACCCAACGCACTACCCGGACATCAGGATTTACCTTGCACCGGAAGCTTTAAATATCTCCGCCCACTCGTTCGGGTCGAAAAGGTCCGTAGTGAAGTCGGCGGCAAAATCTGCGTAGGTGAAGTCGGGTTTGTAGTTGTCGGCCATGTAGGTGGCATATTTCTTCACGCCTGTTTGCCAGTAATACCAGAACCACTCGGACCCGAAACTCGGCACAGAGAAGACGCCCCAGTGCAGAAAGATCCCGATCTTCGATTGATCATACCAACTAGGTAGAGGCCTGCAACAGTAAGTTAAAATGAATGGAACTTTCGATGACTTTCCTCAACGTAGTGCATCGCATTTCTTCATAAACAATACCTGTTCTTGTCTTTGAATGGTTTAATTTCAGTTTCCGTATACAATTGTGTATACATAAATAACCGCGCAGTTAAATGCGAATCCGACTAACAATATTTCGCAGTGAGGACAGTTACACTATAATATATCCACTTTCTGCGATAGGTGTTACTGATAAAATGTGAGAAAAGGGACGCCTGAAATGACATTTTAAAACTTGGCTTTATAACTTTATTTATAACTTATTGAAACCCAAAAACAATACTTCTAGCTATTTTCCGATTTCGGAATATAGTGCAATATCTTAATAAAACATCAACCCCAAGAACGTTCTGCAAATCCAGTAAAATCCAGCTTACCTGGAGTCCAGTGAATCCCAGTTTGGCTCGTACCGTGACCCATAGCCCGCATGAATAGCAGCTACCAGCAGCAACGTCGCGAAAACAGGTGACATTCTGTAAACTACCAATTTATCCGTGTCACCGATTAATACTTTCCTGATAGACCTTTGAAATGAGATCTACCGGTATTTCAGTGAGAAATCCAAGATATGCAGTCGTTTTTAATCAAATTCAAATACATTAAACTTTGCTAGTAGCTACTACATTAAAATCGAAACTAGATAAGTGACGTTTATGTTTAAATTATGTGTGAACGCTTCCCTGCGGTAGATTTATAATATCAATGGGCGTGTACAGCGATCTGTGTATTTACTCGTTTACAAAAGTTTAACGCAAATGCATGTACATGTGTACGCAAATACACTCAAGGTATATTACAGCGTAATGTAAGATCACAAAAGCTTGAAAGAGTTATGTGTCTTTACAAAGGGCAGTATTCTGTTGATTAAAGAAACTTTGGAAATTCACTAAGTCTTATGTAAAGATTGTTTCGTAGTATTGACGGAATATGTTCTGTAAAAGTGTTCAGCTTATTTTAATCGTTGTCAATATATTGATTAACCTTCGTTAAATGTATGTTCTGGGCTCAATCGTAAAGCATACTCAGAAAGTCAGGACTATAGGTCATCAACAAACGAAGTTCGACTAACAAAAGAGAAACATCCATCATCACCAGCTGTTGTTGGCGTCAACAACAAATCATTATAGAAGTATGTAATGGCAATTCTAATATTCGATCTTTCAAACCAATTTCGTTAATTTTAAGATAACAGTATTTGACTTGGTTCCGACCCTTGTCACGTACGTTTCAATGAAGTTTCAAAGTTAAGGAAGCACACATTTTTGACTACGAATCCAGTTTCATTGATAAAATGCCTCATTGGTAAATCTTAAGAAATCTCAATTTGAAGCAGCTAGCATTTGCATGTGATGCTGACGGTTAACGTTTTGGAATATATTCAGACCTATTTTCAATGATTTTCATAAGCAAATTATTGGGGAGAAAACAATTTAGATTTTCCTTTTCCAATATGTTGATACTTCCTGTCAATTCCACTTGGATTCATCAGAATTACATCGAATTACACACCCGCCGGCTCGAAGTGTCGACTAAACATGCCAAAAAGTTTTCAAGTCTATAATGGTCGCAACCGTTATTATGTAATTTCCAAAATGTACCTTTAGTCCATTCTGAAATAGACCAAATATTTTTTTAAGCCCGATATGCTTGTGTTGGAAATGTAGTCAGTCGCTGAATGTCATTAGACTGCCAGGGATGAAGATAATACAGCTTTTGGGAATGGTTGTTGGGTTGAAGTCGTTGAGAGGTGAGTTGTCGAGTGTGGATCGTGTACGGTCGAGTAGCCGTCGTGAAAAACTCGAATATAAGGGCCCAATCAAGCAGTCGGTCGGGGTATTTGGACAATCGGTACAATCGAGTTCATCTGATCAGCAATGAGAACGGGGCTTAAACGGCCATTAATCAAGCTGTGCATCAAATAAAATGAGTGGGTTATCCAATCGTTATATAACCATAGTAAGTATAATCTAGTTTACACAAACAACACGTGGCAATATTTGTTACCAGATTTGCAATGCACTTACCAAAACTATGAGGGGGCACTATCAGTAACAATTAATGTGGCGCTTAATTATTAGTGCTGATAAATCTGTGTTCGTATTCATAGAGCGCATTAATAAACTCTAAGGAAAGGTTTAAGTAAATCATTAAAGTAATGGAATATTCCTTAAGTGTCTAACTTTTTCTATATATAACAATACATTTAAGTGCAACTTTCGTATAGAGTATTATGTTATTAACATTATCCATGGAAACGTATACATGTATTGTTAATAACAAACCTATCAAGTTATCAACATAAATGATAGACATGATTATATAAGTACATGTACAAACGTCTCAAAAGCAGTCGCTAACATAACTATATATAAAAATAATCACGAGTGCTTTTTCGTCAAATGAAGACGATTAGTTGCAGTCCAAACCCATGGCCAAGAACAAGTACTGTAAATAAGATTATTGCCTCTTGAGTTGAACATCGAATATATCATCGACCCATTAACTTCAACTGTAAAATCGGGAAAATGCAAAGGATTTTCACTTGGCCAGTGTTCACTAAGGATTAACTACAGGAACATCAATCGTAGCTGATCTTGATCTTCTAGCTCAAATGAGCAAAATTTATATAAAACAATAGTTTCGAAATACATTTTCTTCTGGATAAAATAACCAGAATTTTGTGTTAGGTTTTGATTAAAATCTTACTGTCAGATTGCAAATGTATGCTGACAGGAGTTCAGAATTATGTATAATATATATTTCACAAACAAATAAAATTGATCCGGATTTTTAGTGAACGCTATTTTTGAGGCTGATCCTGAAATATCTGGCTCACGTTGAATTGAACCCGAAAATCATACTTAACTTGTTTTGTTAACACAGGGTTGATCATAAGTTTAATAGGCCAATTGGTCTAACATGAAACCGGCGTTGGCATTATAATAAAGGTGTTTATATAAACAATACTGACATTCCTGTGAGGTGCTTTCTTCGTTAGAAAAGGTTATAACCACATGGACAACAGCAGCAGCCGCAACAACAAAACAACAGACTGGTAAAAAATATAGTACCTTGCCCTATAGTGAATAATTTGGCAAAAACAACATATAATAATTATACCCCGAGGGTGACCTTTGTGTTTCATTCAACATCCGCGTTGGATACACAGGCATATATTTCATGGGAAGTCAGCACCTGTCACCTTGTCGGCGTTCGCCGTCTCCCCACCACTGTACAGACACGTCCACCCATACTGTAGCGTGCGACGTGTGATTTGACGTACGGATTAATGACGTACGCGTTTATTGACGTTTTTGAATGCATCCGTCGGGGGGTGTGGTGTGACGTATACACCCATGGGCACTTCTAACTACACCGGTACTTTATCAGCTATAACTTTTGTATTTTAAGCCCGAACTTCTCCAAATTTTGTAAGAACACAAAATAATATATTAGATTTCGAAGTATTTAATTTCCTTTATTGAGAAATTTAATTTTCATATTAATCTTAACAAAAATATAACATAATATCAAAACAAAAATTCGCAAAAATGCGATAACGAAATTACG
Organism: Congeria kusceri; assembly: GCA_027627225.1. NCBI lineage: Eukaryota > Metazoa > Mollusca > Bivalvia > Myida > Dreissenidae > Congeria > Congeria kusceri. The sequence goes on along the minus strand of CM051037.1, from coordinate 37,781,997 downwards.
TCCATTTCACTGTTAGAAAGTAATAGCATACATTTTTGTTATTTGTCTTTTATTTTGATTTAAATGTGTTAATAATAATTATTTAAGAAATTTCAATCTAAATAAAGAGAACTCCATACCTTAGTACGTGAAGTGCGGCCTCTTGCATACCAATGACACGCACTCGTCCTGTATACTGCACAGTATGCATACCGATGACGCGCACTCGTCCTGTATACTGCACAGTAACCCTTTCTAGTTTTGCCTCTAATATTTTAAACTCCCCCCTTATTATTGTTAACGGATAAATTTGCATTCAAGAAATATCACAAACAGATTAGAAGTTTACCACGTGCTTCTTAGTGTAAAATAGGTTAAACGTTAATCACGTGATATGAAGTACAATGATTGGATAAAATTACAGATTAATTTGCACACGATTGACATTTTTGAAACATTTATTCTTCATGTTTGAATGGTGTTATATAATTGATGTTAAATGTTGCTTGGTTGAAATGTCGTTGTTTAACCCGTTGATTACAAACTGCATTGAATTTTTACTTTCACCACGATTTTCTCGTGCAATTAATAGTTTTGACACGCACGAGCACGAGAAACTATAAATGATCACTGAACCGCTCAATTTGTATCATACCTGTATTGGAGACTGTGTATAATGGGGCTGTGCAATTTTTGAAACCGATGCGATTTGTCATTTCTGAGAAAACCGCAATCAGAAAAAGGTGTAGTTGGAAGTGCCCATGGATGTTCGCAGAGAATGTATTCGATTTAGTGTAAAGTAATAAGCATATTATCATGGTGAAATGAGAATCAAATTCGTGAAATAATTATGATTTATTTATGGTTTTACTTGACATTCCCAACGTTTGCCGAATCCGATGTCGAAAACTTAATCCGATAAGCAGTACGTAAATTTGGGGGTTTTCTCAATATTTTTGTTAAATTAAACGACGCAATAAAATGTTTGTTTCTGGAAAGATAAAACACGTTTCTGCCTTTTGAAGTCCATATGTATTCAATGATATCCCGCAATCTAGTTGGGTGTTTCACATATGC
>CM051037.1:37590941-37775941 GCA_027627225.1 Congeria kusceri | reverse complement strand
TATATCCGGGATAAACATAGGTTATTCGTGGTTTATTTAATTAAAGTGACTGTTCACAGACGACGAGTGATTTATTGTCTCTGTGGTGTACATGTATAGAGTTGATAATAATTAAGCCTTATAATTAAGATATACAGGTATCTATAGTTCGAGCCATTACATTTAAACGATATGTAAGTTTTACTGGTTCGTTGATGACATCTGTATATATAAAATTATATTGTTGTGGAACGATACGTTAACGCATTTTATTTAATCTTAGCATATATGATAATTATTTTAATTAACATAAAGGCTTAGTACGAGACTTTTCCATATTCATTTGATTACTGTGTAATGCCTATGTTTGTTTCAGAAGTCGATTATTCATTCAGTATACATACTCTGATATGAGGTACACACTCAATATCCCTAGAAATCAAGGAACCCACAGGTTGAAACGGACACGTCATTCTATACATACTGTGATATGAGGTACACACTCAATATCCCCAGAAATCAAGGAAACCCACGCTGTCAATGGCACGTCATTCAGTACATACTGTGATATGAGGTACACACTCAATATCCCTAGAAATCAAGGAACCCACAGGTTGAAACGGGCACGTCATTCAGTACATACTGTGATATGAGGTACACACTCAATATCCCTACAAATCAAGGAACCCCCACGCTATCGAGGGCACGTCATTCAGTACATACTGTGATATGAGGTACACACTCAATATCCCTACAAATCAAGGAACCCACAGGTTGAAACGGACACATCATTCAATAAATACTGTGATATGAGGTTCACACTCAATATCCCTAGAAATCAAGGAACCCACAGGTTGAAACGGACACGTCATTCAGTACATAGTGTGATATGACGTACACACTCAATATCCCCAGAAATCAAGGAACCCACAGGCTGTCAAGGACACGTCATTCAGTACATACTGTGATATGAGGTACACACTCAATATCCCTTGAAATCAAGGAACCCCCACGCTGTCAAGGACACGTCATTCAGTACATACTGTTATATCAGGTACACGCTCAATATCCCTAGAAATCAAGGAACCTCCACGCTGTCAAGGGCACGTCATTCAGTACATACTGTGATATGAGGTACACACTCAACATCCATAGAAATCAAGGAACCCACAGGCTGTCAACGGCACGTATTCAGTACATACTGTAATATGATGTACACACTCAATATCCATGGAAATCAAGGAACCCACAGGCTAAAACGAACACGTCATTCAGAACATACTGTGATATGAGGTACACACTCAATATCCCTAGAAATCAAGGAATCCACAGGCTGTCAAGGGCACGTCATTCAGTACATACTGTGATATGAGGTACACACTCAATATCCCCAGAAATCAAGGAACCCCCACAGGCTGTCAAGGATACGTCATTCAGTACATACTGTGATATGAGGTACACACTCAATATCCCTAGAAATCAAGGAACCCACAGGTTGAAACGGACACGTCATTCAGTACATACTGTGATATGAGGTACACACTCCATATCCCTACAAATCAAGGAACCCCCACGCTGTCAAGGGCACGTAGTTCAGTACATACTGTGATATGTGGTACACACTCAATATCCCTAGAAATCAAGGAACCCACAGGCTGTCAAGGGCACGTCATTCAGTACATACTGTAATATGAGGTACACACTCAATATCCCTAGAAATCAAGGAACCCACACGCTGTCAAGGGCACGTCATTCAGTACATACTGTAATATGATGTACACACTCAATATCCATGGAAATCAAGGAACCCACAGGCTAAAACGAACACGTCATGCAGAACATACTGTGATATGAGGTACACACTCAATATCCCTAGAAATCAAGGAACACCCACGCTGTCAAGGGCACGTCATTCAGTAGATACTGTGATATGAGGTACACACTCAATATCCCTAGAAATCAAGGAACCCACACGCTGTCAAGGGCACGTCATTCAGTACATACTGTAATATGAGGTACACACTCAATATCCATAGAAATCAAGGAACCCACAGGCTAAAACGAACACGTCATTCAGAACATACTGTGATATGAGGTACACACTCAATATCCCTAGAAATCAAGGAACACCCACGCTGTCAAGGGCACGTCATTCAGTACATACTGTGATATGAGGTACACACTCAATATCCCTACAAATCAAGGAACCCCCTGTCAAGGGCACATCATTCAGTACATACTGTGATATGACGTACACACTCAATATCCATAGAAATCAAGGAACACACTCAATATCCATAGAAATCAAGGAACCCCCACGCTGTCAAGGGCACGTCATTCAGTACATGCTGTGATATGAGGTACACACTCAATTTCCCTTGAAATCAAGGAACCCCCACGCTGTCAAGGGCACGTCATTCAGTACGTACTGTGATATGAGGTACACACTCAATTTCCCTAGAAATCAAGGAACCCACAGGTTGAAACGGACACATCATTCAGTACATACTGTGATATGAGGTACACACTCAAAATCCCTAGAAATCAAGGAACCCACACGTTGTCAAGGGCACGGCATTCAGCACATACTATGATATGAAGTACACACTAAATATCCCTAGAAATCAAAGAACCCACAGGCTGAGACGGACACGTGTTATTAACATGTTACAATAAATATGAGGCGTGTCATGGCAGTCCGCACAGGCTAATCCAGGACGACACTTTCCGATTTTATGGTATTTTCTCTTTCAAGAAAGTCTCTTCTAAACATGAATCCACTGTATACGCGGAAAATGTCGTCCTAGCCCGTGCGCACATGCATTAAGCCCGGTTTTCCCGCGACACGCCTCATATTCATATACAGACAAACAATGTTTCTACTAGGGCTGCAACAATATTTCAATATATTGTATTGTATTGCAATATGCATTTTCCATATTGTATTGCAGTATGATATCTGTCATGGCCACATATTCCACTTATAATTATCCATCATAAATTACAAAAGAAAAACTATTAACATGTACTTCTTATTATAACTGTTACATGAAAATGGAATAATATGACCCTAGATTAAGTAGATATGTCGATCTTCCTTAAGAATTCAATAAGAAATGCATGTAATGACAAGTTGTGTTGTGTTACTTTATTAATTTACTGATCACTGCAACGACAGTGTGCAGGCTATTATATATGTCTTTCAATGTATTGCAATACGGTTGATGTCATATTGTTGTTGCCGTAGTTTCTACACAAGTGCATACCAGTCAATAACAGGAGTTGTTAAGTAGGAGTTTGCTACGAGTGTTCCCGGGACGGCTCCGTAAAGCTGTGCAGACTAGCTGTAAAATTACACATTTACAAATTTTACAAATCTTCATTACTAAATACAAATGTAGTACTACACATTCGAGCATTTCCTCGTCTTGAACTCCTCTCAGACCGTCTGTCTTATCAGCGGCGACGTGAGATCACGGCCGCCCATTCTAGCAGTCATATATATATATATATATATATATATATATATATATATATATATAGTTATATGAGGCATGTCGTTAGAAACCAGGGCTTAATGCATGTGCGTCAAGTGTCTTATCAGCGGCGACGTGAGATCACGGCCGCCCATTCTAGCAGTCATATATATATATATATATATAGTTATAGGAGGCATGTCGTTAGAAACCAGGGCTTAATGCATGTGCATAAAGTGTCGTCCCAGATTAGCCTGTGCAGTTCGCACAGGCTAATCCGGGACGGCACTTTCCGCTTTTATGGTATTTTCTATTTCAATGAAGTCTTTTTTAGAAAGATGCATTAAGCCCGATTTCCCCGACATATGCCTCATATATATTCCACCGACGATAAGCTTCCAAAGAATAAAATCAATTTTTACTAGGAGAGTTCTCTGTTATGAATGTTTTCCAGCATGCAACTTTATTTTAAGTGTAGTTTTATTTCACTTACCTCCCGGTGCGCGATGAATATTTCATGGCCTGGTGAAACATCGCTAAGGTTTATTGTGATATATGCCGTGTGAAATACACTTACTCTTTGTGCTATCAATCGCATTCGTAAGCAAACAAACTTGTCCGTGTTATACCTCTTTTAGAAGAAATAGAAATAATGTCAAGCCTGCTTCGTGTATGCTTCAAGCTTTTCAGTTTGTACTGGATTCGTCAATTGTCCTTAAAATGAATTATTTAAATATGTGTTATATAAGAAATTTGCAGAGTTGCATTGTTATATAAATCTACACCATTTATATATATTCACTTCACATACTATATCGTATTTTTATTCATTGAAATTGTGCGTTGCGAATATGCAATATGGGTATTCGGCGTAGCTGTCTACGATCACTTTTGACCTAGATTTCTTGCGATAATTATGCAGCGGGGAAATTGAATGCCAATAGATTTGGTCAAATTTTCTAATTTTAGGGAAAGCAAACTAACAACAATGGTTTAATGTATGCAATAACTGTTGCATACTTTTGAGAATTAAAATTTACATACTTTTTTACATAAGCGGTTAAAATTAAGTTATAAACATATCTTCGACATATTTAACATAACTATGAACACTTTGGCTCATTGTATGTCATGATCAGAATGTTATTCATTCACACGATGAAATAACTATTTAATTTAGCCTCTATAATCGGCGCGCTCTATAAATAGCAATTACAATGCTACAATTCACGGGCACGACAGCCGGTCACAACGTACAATGTTGCCTGTTGAGCTTGCGTCACGTCTGTCTGTCAATAGTGTTAAGGTTTCTTGTGACAAGCACAAAATATAAAGTGGTAAATTTCTGGTATTTTTTTTATAAATAAGCAAAATAACATATTAGCAAACTTGATAGAGCTTATATGTCCTATTATTTTATCATTGTGTAAAAATAGTATTGTACGTTGTGACCGACTGTCGTGCCCGTGAATTGATACTAGCGAGTACAACACAATCCAGCAGGAGAGTGAATCATTCTGAAAATAGCGCGCGGTAAAGCTGTGTTAATACACACGCATTAATTAGCGTCCGGAGAATCCTAAACCCGAGAATTTCAATAAATTGGGAATTTATATTTATAAACTTACTGTGCATGTTAATTTATATTTGAATTGTGGTTGCGTTTTTTAAGAATTATTTATAATTGCACCTTTCTATCGACTTCTCCAGTAGATGTTATTCAAGTTATAAAAACAGTTAACATCTTTATATAAGTAAAATGTGGTGAAAGAAGTCTCGTTAATACGTCGAAATGTTATTCATGTTACTTTAACTTCATTTGCGTAGCATGAATACACTATGTGCAATACTAATGATACATATAGTATATTATTTAACATAACTATGTACACTTGTCTGATATATAAGTTAATTTTCTTTCGTCCGCGCTATTATTTTCTGACAATGTTAATTTGTTAAATTTGTCTGACAAATTCATGTATCAATTATGTGTACGTAAATTATTAGTATTTAAGATATTCATGTATCACTGGTGATACATATATATGGCGGTACATATATATGATCGGTTTATTTACGGTACAGTTATTAATAATGACTGAGTTTATATCAAATTAATTTTGGGGCCGATACGTTTTCTTATGGTGTCGAAAAAATCTAATGACCGAGAAGTCTCCTTAGTAGGGACCGAAAAATCTGGGGTCCGAGCTATTTCCTTAGTAGGGACCGAAAAATCTGGGGTCCGAGAAGTCACGTAACTGATCATCTTGGTCCTCTTGTATTATATTTAGAGCAAAAAATGACATCTCAATATTCATTACAACGCCGATTGTCTCTTTAAAGACATTTCTTGTTTTATCATATTCTGCCAATATGAAAATAAATATATTTTTCATAGGACCAATTTTCAGCTTGTTAGACTATATTTACTAGATAATGTATTTTGTAACACCGATATTACGCGCTCCGTCCGTTGTGTACACACCGGTCTTTACTGACCTGTGTAAACCCACGCTAAGGATGATGGGAACGCACTACTTTAAACATGGCGTGAAGAAGATGAGGATCACATGAGTGAAAAAGGTAAAAAAGGAAAACATATGAATTTATATATCACGTGTGATATGCACTCCAGATATTGTTTATTTATTCGTTAATTGTAGCTTGTTTTCAAATATTTATATGTAATTCTGAAGAATATTTGGAGAAACGCCTCTATGTGAGGTATCAGGTTGTTTCGCTCCCAACCAGTGTCGACCTTGGGCTTGGTTAGTAGTAGTTAAATTCTCCCTTGGTAGTTTCGCCCCCTGAACGTTATATTGAGTAATGTTTGTATTATGTTACTATTATTATTAATAAAAGATCATCCGCCCGCCATACCTCAATCTACCAATGAGTCACTGATTTAGTTAAAATGTTTAACAATAAATTACATTAATTAGATAAGACAATAAAAACTATGTTATTTAGAGAATTTTTTTATTCGTCTCCTTGGCTTATTTAGATGTATTTTTTTCAGAAATACAATTGCAAATGTATATCTGTTGTAACATATCTCATATCATGTTTGAATGTTAACATTGAATAAATGATAGTGATAATAAATATACAAAATGCCTTGTCTACTCTAAATATTATAAATATCAAATAAAATACTTGTCTTATCAACTTGACATTTTGCACTAAAATAATTTCAAAGTGCAAAAGTCATGAAACTTAACAAAATAAAATATTTTACCATTATTTGGTAATTATAGATAAACTGTAAAAAACAAAAATTGCTCATATCTTTTTTTCATGTACAAGGAAATAAAAAATGGATTGATAACTAAAACATTCCTGTGTGTTTTTTCTTTTACAGTAAATTTTAATTTGTAAATGTCAGTTTACAGTGTTTAATGTGCCAGACAAATGAAACTGAGTGTGTTATATGTTCGATGCGCATATATTACCATGTTGTGTTCATGTATATATGTTATCATGTTGATTCGCCAATACATTCGCATAAACCCGACAGCTTCGATTACTGGATACATAGGACCTTTCATGACTATTCAGCACTTGATTATCCTGTAATATAACATACAACGTTTCTTATCCGGCAGGTGCCAAAGTTTGAGATCTACGACCTCCAGTACCAGTGCAATTTTCTGATCCGTGTGAGTGGTGTGACACGGAAGGGCGTACAGAGCAAGCCGACGGAGGTGAGGCTCCGCACCCCAGTCTGTGAGATGATAACCGGGCAAGGGAACAGTGTGCCACCAGAGTGCCCCCAACAGTCAGGTGAGCTGGCGAATTTGATATTCTATCATGAATATGTCAGTGTAATTCGTACGTGTTCAATATGTCCCAGACAGTCAGGTTAAGTGGCAAACTAACCTGTATATGTCAGTGTAATTTGTCTTAAACATTTTGGTTAGGTCCCTGCCCCACCATCCACAGTCAGGTGAGCTGGTGAACTGCAGATGGATGTTTTGTCTGTCAGGAAAATGACATTATCTCTACTGCCATTCTCCCCCTACCTCTGATTCAAGTAGGGCAGTTGTCAGTAACTGGCATTAGTATGTGCACTTTCTATGTGCACAGTGCCCATGACTATTCAACTCGTGATTATCCTGTAATATAATGTACAGTGTTTCTTATCTGGCAGGTGCCAAAGTTTGAGATCTACGACCTCCAGTTCCAGTGCCATTTTTTGATCCGTGTGAGCGGTGTGACGCAGAAGGGCGTGCAGAGCAAGCCGGCGGAGGTGAGGCTCAGCACCCTGGTCTGTGGAAAAACTGACAATAGTTCTGCCAAAATTTTGTTTGTCGCAGCAAATAATACACTTATCATGTTTATATCAAAATTGTGTCCATTACGATCATCTACATATTTAGTTTATTCAGCTGTGAAAGTTTGAACCAAATCCACCCAGCCTTTAAAGAGGAATTGAGTACATAAGCTTCGGGACATAAGGACAAGTGCAATTCCTATAATTCATGGGGGCATACAAATTAAGTACCATACTTAAATCCACTAAGAGAGTACAGTTACTTGAAATAACTATCAATTTATTTATATGTCCATAGGACCAATTTTCATTAAAACAAATGCAGTGATGTTTTTTTTATTTACTTAAGAAAGTCTTGACCACTGACAAATAATCAACTTATTTGTTATTATTGTTTCTTTTCATTTTTTACTGAATTTGCCTTAATACAAACATTGTGGCGTTCATTCATACTTGTTATTCCAAGAAATAACTGATACTTGGTTAAAGTTATAACACACCAAGGTAAGAAAAGTGCAGTAACAACTTATTTCTCCTGTGTTATGGTATTTTTTCCACTATTTTTGTATAAAATGCTGATATTACAAGCTATAATTCTTATAAATCATTAAAAGACAAAAATTTCTTTTTGGTGTGTTGTCTATAACAAAAATACAGGAATTTCCAATTCAACTGATGCTGTAATAACTTTTGTTGAGTGTTTATTATGGAATAATCAATGTTTAGAAATAGATGTCTTAAAACTTAGCTATTAAATTACAGGTTTTTAGCTAATCTGATGATCATTTTCAGAATTTACAATCTTGAGACATTGTGAATGGGTCATTGTTATTTGTGCTTTACATTTACCTTAATTGTGGCTGACATTTTAAAATTGTGAATAATAATACTAATAGTGTCAAAATATTCCTTCTATTTAACAGAGTATTCATGTTTTAGTATGTTCTCTTAGTTTTTCATTGATTTTCCAATTAGGCACTGATGCAGACCCTCAACTTGTTTCATCCAACCTTTATTTACATTATTGATGTTGTGAATCTTGTATTTTTATTATTGTATTAAGTTAACTTATATTATTATATTATGATGTTATTAGGTATTCGTTTTGCTGCTCTGTATTTTTGTTTAGAATATATTAGAAAAATTAAATGTGTTTCAAATGCTATTGTTGTTTTCTTGCTTTTTTACCAATAATGTTGAAAAAATGATAAGAATTACTTTTGGAATTTTATACAGTTAACAAAATAAATCACAATGAAGATGGTGGAGGTGGAAGTTGTGCTGGTAGTGGTGGTGGTGCTGGTGATGATCTGAGGATGATGTTAATGGTTCTGAAAACTGTGATATTGCCAAAAACTTAACTTCTGTGCACTTGGAGACAAGCTGAGAAAAGGTGTTTAATGGTCCGTCGTCTAAGATTCTTGTTCCTGCACAATTATGGAAAAATATCAAACCTTACAGCCATCCATTTTAAAGTCTGTTTCATGGGTAAGAATCAGTACTGATGTCTATTTTGAGTGGTAATGAGATCTTGCCTTTTGTGGTTCGAACACTAGAACTCAAGCTTACAAAAAAACAACACTGGGAACACCCCTGATTGTAATTGTGAGGAGCTATTTAGAATGTAAACAATTAGTGCACGTGCACTTACCATTCAAGGATCATGTGTGCTTCATCTATTGCAATGCATGAAATAATTTCATCTCTTTCTAATGCACTTAATAGAGAGGTTCCACTTGAAGTGCTCAGAAGTGCTTCTGGATGGGCATATACCAATGTTTATTTTCCTTTCATAATGTCATCCAGAGGCACATCAACAATACTTTGAGCATCCGCGTCTTCCTCGTCAAAACTGTCTTCAACTTCGGCTGGGGTCTGACCACTTCGACAGTTATAGTCCAACAGCACGCGCTTATTTCTGTTTCCTCATAGAGTTTATTTGATCCATCATTATACTATTTAACAGAGTCAATATTAGACACACAGATGATTTTCTGTTGTATTTTGCTTTCAATGCAAATGGGGCCACTTGAAAGATTAAACTCTTTACATACCCAGTGGGCAAAGTAGCCATTATATCACGTTTGTCCAAAACATACCTCAGACATTCCGTCTGACACTCTTTAAGTGGATCTACAAACCCAATTTCCTTTGACACACGTTCTATCAATTCGTCCATGCTGGTCGATTAAAACCGAAAGTGAAAGTACATACTACAAAGTCAGTCATAATATTAATTTGATTCATTGGATTCTCATTGGATTCTCAAGGTTAATACCAATATTAATCAGATGAAGTATTTACAATTACTTTATAATGATATAGTATGATTATAATATGGATTTATACAAAATCGCCATTCCTCCGCGGACTTCTTTACGTCGGACTCATAATGCCTCCAAATGGAGGTGAGTAAAGTGTCGTAGTATAGTGGTAATAACGCAGTCACGTTACCATCTATTTATAGTATGCGCTCCGTCTGAAACAGTGTTAAGCTTGTCTAAATTGCGTCCTTAATTATTGTATTCACGTGAGCAACAAGGAGTTATGTTCCGTTTGCAATACAGATTTCGATTTTCGATGATTTGTTTAGAAACTGAAAAATTATAAGGGAATACTTGCCAAGTCAGATCACATGTTAACGATATTTTAAGATCTTCACAATTTCTCTCCTTTAAACCACAGAATGAAGAGAAAATCAACTAATTGAATGAGTTCTTAAATATTTTTTACAAAACCAATGATGTTTTTTATGACGTGAATTACGAAAACACAATGCATTCAAACTCTATTACGCTTCTAGCGCCATTTCATTCTTGAAATCAGGTATCTTGGGCGACCAGCCCCCCCCCCCCCCCCCCCCCCGTCTCCTATGAATCGTTAAATACATCTTAAACCATTTGCATACAATATGTATTACATTTCTGGCAATGCCAGCGACCCTTGGGGACCCATCACCGCTGATACAGCACGCAATGCCTCCCAGAGGGGGCGGATCTTGTTTAAAAGCGAGTCAGACAAAAATGTGTTAAACATTAAAATGCTCTGTCTTCTCGGATTCAAATAATTTTAGAACTATTTTCGGTGCATATATGATGATATGTCTGGGTTGTTTTCACCTACTTTATCTTTATTTGTAATAATATAAATTAGTATTATTAGTAGTGGTAGTTACTAAACCTGATGATGATGATGATGATGATGATGATGATGATGATGATGATGATGATGATGATGGGAATAGAAGGAGTATGCGGATGATGAGGATGATCATACGACTAAAGAGTAGAAGGCGGGGCGATAAAAACTACGATTGAGATGACGATAAATAACATTATTATGATGATGAAAATGATGATGATGATGATGATGATGATGATGACGATGATAATGATGATGATGATGATAATGATGATGATGATGATGATACTGCTGTTAGTGCTGGTGCTGCTGCCTCTGACGATGATGATGTTGAGTTTATACGAAACTGTCTGGAATTTCTGTACATTTACAAGATTGAAGTTTGATAACATATTTGCAGACACCAATGCCCTGGGCATAGAAATTCCATAAATGTGAAATATCTCCACAAATTCTTGGCGCAGTCCAGATCCACAGCCTTTAAGCGAAGGAAGTAAATATAGATGTTTCCCATATTTAGAAATCGCCTGATCAATATAATTCCAGTACACGAGAATTTGCTGATACTGCATATTTTCCAAATATCCAGCAAGTTGCGTTAGTGAGTCTATATCCATAGTCTATCTGCTATAATATTCCTTGATACGTGTTTTAGCTTTTTAGCTTACAAAGTTCGTGTCAAATGTAATTAGGGTGTTTGTCAAAGATTAAAGCTGTCAACTTATGTTTGTCTTCAAATATAATATAAAATGTCATCATTGCATTTACCGATACAAACTATTGTTTACGAGTAAGTGCGTTTGTAAGTGAAGCGTTCAATAATGCATGGCTGAATCCACGGGGAAAATGTCAAAGATTCGTGACATGAATGTGGAGAAGTGATCGAAATAATTATATTGAGTAAATTATTTGTCCGAAAAAGAAATTGTTAGAAACGATAAGGTGGCGAGCCAGTTATTATATTTTGGTTGAATAGTTGCGGTGTAACAAAGTGAAACCAAGTAATTTGAAATTATTTAACCAGAATATTCGAGGAATGTTTGATGTGCTGTTTACGGAGCATGTAATGAATGACCTTACAGAAATATACATTGTTAATATACTCGTCAGCATTAGCATCATTTTTGTTGTGCACTTGACTTGTCTTCTACCTTCCCTCCAGGCGAGGGGCGGTAACCGCCTTTGAATCGATAGTCGGCAGACGACAATCGGTCGTGACTCAACCGTGTTTGTACGAAAATTGTTGTACGCTGAAACAGCGGCTAGCAAAAGGCCAGTTGGCAGTTGATAAGTATCCAGGACTGAAAAATTCGTCAGAAGTCATTATTCGTTAATTTATGAAGGCTCTAATGAGTGCTCCGACACTTAAAACTAACGCCTGTTGAATCATGTATTCCGCGCGCCACGTGACCGAGCTGACCAATGAGCGAGCTCTTTACATCGATACAGCTTGCATTAAGGCACTGTATAAAACTGCCGTACATGGTAGTGTTACACTCTATCGGTGTTAAGCAAAGGTAGGGTTTAACCTTAGAAAGTATTTCTTTATAAGTAAATAAAAGCTTATTTTTGCAGAAAATAGTCTTACTTAATTGCAATGCTTTTGGATATTTCATTCAATATTGTGATATTTGGATATTATTTTCGTGTTAACGGTTCGGTAACTTTCAATTAAATAGCAGGGTTTACTTTCAGTTTTCATTACCACTCTCGGTTTTATAGCGGCAGGGTTGTAAATACATCGTTACATTATTTACTGCAGGCATAGGTGTATTTTATGCTACAAACCCGCACTGACAGGTTTAAGTGACTCGTTGTGGATAGTTTTAGTGTTTTGGGGCATTTTCATGGTGGGTTGAAATGTTTTGATTCTTTTTAAGGATGAACGATTTAACTGCACATGCTTAAATAAGGAAATATTCGTACCTATATCCTTCGATTAACAAGGCTTGACTTTCAATATGCAAATATGTAATTTAAATGCGTAAAATTGTAAAATAACCAGGTCGTGTTTGTGTAATTTTCAGCAGCGCGAGATTCAAACATCACAGAAATAAACTGCAACGATGTCTCAGTCGACGATTACTGAAAAGCGGACGGTGATAACAAGCAGTAGCTCCTCTTCCGGCGGCGGGATCGCCGGAACCGGATATGATTCCCTGGAAGACATCCCCTACAAGGCGAACCTTGGTTCCCGCTCGTCCAACATCATGAGCCGGTCGTCACTTCCTCTGAGGCACAGCGGGGGCGGAGGAACCAGCATCGTCCGCACAGTAGAGTACGGCTACGGAAGCTCTATGCATGGGGGCCTTCACGGCGGCATCGGAGGGGTGAACACCGGCGTCAACACCGTAAAGTCCACGAGAGAAAAGGAAAAGAAAGATCTGCAGGACCTGAACGAGCGGTTCGCCAACTACATCGAGAAGGTCCGCTTCCTGGAGGCCCAGAACCGGAAACTGGGCTCCGAGCTGGACGAGCTGCGATCGAAATGGGGCAAGGAGACGGGCCACATCAAGCAGATGTACGAGGCGGAACTGGCGGAGGCACGGCGGCTCATCGACGACCTGAGCAAGGACAAGGCGGCCCTGGAAATCAAGCTGAGCAGCATACAGGAGCAGAACGCCGACCTCAACAGACAGTAAGTAGCGTTATATTGTTGCTGTACAACTTTGCTAAAACTCTGTCTGCTGCTCTTGCTCATAGTTCTTCCTTTCAGTTTTTTCGCTATTAATTGGTCAGTGCAAACACTGAATTCCAACAACAGTCTGCTATTAGCACGGTACTTCAATTTCCTACAATTCTTTTACTGTAAAGTGTTCTTTCTTCTCTCTTTTACTTCTTTTCGGTCTAAAACACTTAACTCCCAACTTTTTGTATGCAAAAGTATTTGTAGCTTTCACTATTTATCATCACATGGGTCGTTTTCACTGAATCAGGGTAATTTAAATTCACCCCCCCCCCCCCCCCCATGATCATGGGTCAGTTGAAATCCATACCTCACTTAGAGTATGTTGAACAGTGTGTTTCGTATAGATCTTTATCACGCATGAAATTTTATTCATACACCAGGAATTAACCTAATCGTTGAGGATTTTCGGAACATTGCATTCTATCGTGCCGTTACCTGCACACTTTCTACTGCCATGAATGCATAACACACTACTATAAATATTATCATCAAAGTATTGCCTATTGATTTTTAAATAATACATTAAACCACAACTACAATTTCATATTAGTATGAGTGCGGTACTAAATGTTTTAGACTATTACGTGTAACTAAGCGCTAGAATTGTTAATGCAAATTATCAATACTGATATAAATAATGTTATTCATGTTACATATTTTCTAAAGTTGATCGCTCTGGTTTGGAGGGTGTTGATCGGTTGTCGTTTTTCTGACCTTCATTCCGTAATATTATCTGATTAAGACTTTAAACCGGTCACACGTTTGTTACACCCGTCGCGTCTGCAAGTCGTAAGGCTCGGCTATTTAAATCCTCGGATAAGTGCACGCTTCGGCTAATGGCTATACTTTGACATTATTAGCGCCGCAATTTTATTGACATTAATTGCGCATACTGGATATAAAATAGAAATTAACGTAAGAACAATGGGCATTGAAAATAGCTATCGGTGCAAAAACAGTATGTTCTATATCAAATTCATAGCATCTCGCAGTAAGTGTTATAGCCCGGTCTACACCAGTTCGGTGTACAAAACTAAACCTTCCATTATATTGCATATCTAATCATTTAATTGTTCTTTGTTTTCAATTAAGTTATCCAACTTGTGCGATATATTTAACTCCTACTCAATACATTTAAGACGGCACCTGTATTTACACGACAGACGCTTCTCTATTCTTGCGTGTCATTTTTGTGGTTTTGTAAAGTCGTTTTGGTATAACGCAGCTGTCGTGAAATTCTCAAAATCTTATCAAATAAAGCTAGGGTGTCTGTTAAACATGCACAAACAAAGCCATGCGAATAGACTACATCATTGTTTGTAAACAAAGTCATCAAACCTGCATGAATATTAAAAGGGCATTTTTCTGGTTAGTTAGCATGGGACTGTCACATTATCTAATTTACAGTATCGTTTTTTCTGCAGACTTGACCTTGTGTGCATCGTTGCAAATCACTGCGTTATAATGCGGTTCGGTGTCTGGTTCATTATTTCGCTGTATGTCTGGATCTTAATATACCATTCTGAACAGTTAGCAGACGACAATTCAGACATTCCTTTCAACAATGATTGACTGATTGGTCGACCATGTGAATACCGGTAGTTAAAATCTGCATTATGCTGTTACATAAAAACAGTATTTTCAACGGTTGTACATTGAAAAATACTAACTACTACTGGTCTATGAGTTTAAAGTGTAATATTAGCATAATAAATGCTCATGATGCTTTGCTTGTTATGTCGAGCGCAATCAGTTATTAAGTTGCTTTTGATAAACTTTTTTTTAGTTCCAATGCACACACTCTTTGACCGAAATCCCAATTTATATGTGCTATGCAACGAAACAGTGTAATAAAACTTAAACGCGACTTTTACAGAAGTTTACACTGTTCCATATCGAATATTGCTATTTGTGTGTGTGTGTTTTACCAATGGTATATATTTTACGACATGCAATCGTCGTTCATTTCCCGCAACTGTTCAAAATAATTCTTTATATTCACAATATCCCCCATACTGTCAACTGTTTCACTAGCATTTTACAATAAATTAATTCGCAAATGATGGCTTTGATACCAGTAAGTAGTTGGATGTCCTTGTAATTGCTACATCGTCTGTCTAGGAACCATCCAAAGTCGTCTGGCGCAACAAGCGTTTTATGTTCTTGAATAATGTATGCTCAGACGCTCGCCAATCAATTGAGCCTTAATCGATTAACTTCAGCCTCCACTTGCTGCAAACCAAGCACCATGCTTCTTGACAGCCTACATTGCACTAACATACATAATCCGATTTTTTTTTGCATTAAGGCATGTTAAACACGATGATCTCTCTTCGGTGAATAGGAAGGATATAATCTATTCGACAGGTTATCACCCATTCAAGTTTAATATACCAATGACAAAATCATAAATAATTATCAATTTTAAAGCATAATACTTCACCATAATTGGTTTTTTATTGTATTCGTTTCTTAAAAAAAAATATTTATTTTCGTGATGAATTTGGACAACCACGAAATATAAGAGGTCCATAAAAAAAGTACAAAGGATTGGCTGCTATCATTATGTTTGCGTTCAATAGATATGTATTGAAATGAAATACGATGCACGATAATTTTGTTCAGACAAAAGACAGGCGCATCTATCTCATTTATTAGATGGCTTGGTTATGGCGCTTTATGTTACACTACACAAAAAGATCGGCACATACACCTAATCAAATCATTCATAGTAATAACGGGACATGTATACCCCTGTGCAAAATGTGCTGACTTCGACTTAAATTCAGTTATCACTGACGCTGTACGAGCATCCATATAACCTCGTCCTTTTTCAAAAACTGTTCCCGACACTTTGCATGTAATTTCACAGAACATTTTGTGACGGGAATGGGGTTGAAGTCCATAAGGAATGTGGAGTGTGCGTGTGTGTGCGTGTGTGTGTGTGGGGGGGGGAGTGTTGTAATGTCTATCTATAGAGAAAAGAACCTTATTAATTTATAAATTTTAACTATATTATGATCGAGTTTTTTAACATGTTCAGATTTTGTTTCAATATCGAACCTTCTTGATCATGCTAACAAATCATGACAAACTTGTGATGTATTCAGGAACAGCTACTTTCACTTCGTTGCTAATATTGCGGTTACATGGAGCTGATAAATTGTTTGTCATTACATTTGTTGCCCGGGGTAAATAAAATGTTAAAACAGCTTATATGACTTGTACTGTGATAAAACTAAGATCGTGGATAAGTGATTCACCATTTGTTATGTTGTCTGTTGCTCTTTTGTTGAAGCAGTTGCAAAATTGCATTAGCTTAGATGCCTATGTAAACTATGCGGTAAACACGTACCGTTTTGTTTTATGAATGATAGATTTCATTACAAGAAAGGATATATTTGGCTTAACTGTAATGTTTTCTGTCATCCGTTTACACGCGAGTTAGTTCTACTACCATGAGAGTGCATTCCCGTCACGATGCTGGCTCCCATTCGCTGTGCTTATATAATGATTAAACAGGTTAAACATGGGCATGTGATTACTTTTGAGTATTTAATCAAAAATGCTTATAACTCTAAAATTATATTAAAAACAAATGTTTAAATGTTCGAAACACTTCACTACATATTAAAAAGCATATTAAAAGCAAAGACAAAATGCTGGATTTAGATAAAGTATCTTTCGTTAAACGGCAACCGCCTATGGCTATACAATTTGAACTTACAGATTTTTTTTGCTATTTAACACCATTTAGAACACATATATTCATCTATTTGCTGGTGAACTCCTCACGTACGTAACAATGTTATCACACGCTGCATAAATAATTGAATTCACCAAATGAAACTCTCCATTTTCTGAGATTTTAGGACGGTAATGACCCAAGTCTGCCCCCGGCATGGTTTAATAACAACCTGTGTTCGTTTAAGTGTCATTAGCAACTGCATCTTCACTATCTTGATGCAACCGTGAAATTCAACATCTTAATATCTTCATTTTATCACCTTAGAAAGGTACATCGAAAATTGAATAATACCATTTGCGGTGTTTTTAGACGACTTGTTAAATATCTTCCTTTTCAATCAAACTGAAGATTTAACATTACTATAGTGGTACCTATTTGAAAATACATGCGCAATTAAATTAAATTCATTCAGTATTAAAAATCGGTTATTCATCAAGGACTGTCTTGCCTTTTCGGGACAGGCCAGGCATCCGCATTTGAAACATTCATTCATATTATACAGCTTGTTTGACAATGAAGACACTTAAGTCATTGAGCCGTTACAAGGCCGTCTACACGGTATGTCTGGTGTACATTAATATCCGCATGGATTGTAACCCTGCTAATACGATAATGTCCGTTATTTTACACGCTTTATTTATTTATTTACGAACATAAATTAACAATCGATATTCCGTTTGCAATATAGATCTCATAACAACAAACAAAGCTAAACAATTCTCGTTTTATTCAAGCTGACAAATTGCATGATACTATCTACACTTGTTGCTTCAAATCATTGCCATAGATAACCTTCGTAAACTCGACGGATCTGCCCGATAACAATCCACTGAAAGCCCGCCGACCCAAAACGCCTCCTTGTAATAAGTCTTGATGACCTAGCGATAAAAACTCGCATCAAATCAATAAAACGTCAAGCATACCGTATGCGCTTGTTAATGTGTTGGGATGTATGCGTAATTTTATGATAATACACTTAACTGAAAATAGTGTGATTTACTTTGTTCAATTTGCATTAGTCAACCCTGCTTAATTTACCAAAGTTAATATCGGTTTTCATAATATTTCGGTAGGATAGTTCATATAACATTTCTTATTAAATCACTTAATTTTGTTAATATGAATGAGCAGATGTTACCCATTGTTTCAGAACATAACATTTTTTACCAATGTTTAGCTATTAAAGTTGTGTGCACATTATTGTAAAGACACTAAAGTTACTAAACCCATTTGAACCCAAAACAAGTGTGTGTATTATAACTAAAACGTTTGGACAAACATTCGAATTGTTAGATCTCAATCATGAAGGAAAAGCTCGTCCTCTAATGCAGGATACAACATGATTACTAAGATTTTTTGTCAATAGTACACTATTTGTATGTTTATTTTAAATGATTACATAACTTTAACATTGTATTAGTTGCCTTGTCGCCAAAAGGTCATTAAAGAACATTGAAAAAGCGAAATGTAAACTACGTTCAAGCGTTCTTTCTTTGTCACATAAACATACACGATGGTCGAACCAAATGTACATGTTAATTTTTTTCTGGAAGAATTAGTAGTATTTACTGTATTGTTGTAAAAAGAAATGCACGAATGTACTGAAAAAGGAATTAACAATTCTCCGAAGAAACATTACCATCATAGACTAAATGAAGCTCAGCAGTATAACAAAGCCGAGATTTATAGGTATAAATCCAGTAAGCAAGCTGCAAAGAAACTATTCCTTTGACATTAATAAATGAAGCACTTAGTTATTTTGCCCAACCTGCCAACCACCTCTAAACATCTTATAGCTAGCAGTCAAACGTACGTCATTTATTTTTGCATTTTGGACTTCATGAAGACGTGTGTCCAGAAGCGTTTAACTGTTAAACGGGAGGGACTCATTTGTCATTGTTCTTTCCATTTAGCAGTTGTCCAAAAGTAACTTAGCCTTCGGACAGTTGGTAAAGTTGCCGTCGCTTGCATTTAGCCACTGTATCATTAGTTTCATTAGGCGTAGCTATTAAATATAAGGATCTTGACAATCGGGATGTATGTCATACGTTGTACGTAAGTTGAGAAATTGCACCTTGTACATTTCGGCTAGTAATAAAATTATCGAATTCTAATAATGTTTAGAGAAATATAAGAACTGAAAATGAATACTTGCTGCATGGCAATATTTCTACATACTGGTACCGGCACTAGTATTGAATGAATATTATTGTTAACAGCATTGATACATCAAGTCATTATGTAAGCAAGTAAAATCAACTTTTGCTAACATTTAAAGAAAAATATTTTTGAAAAATAGAGTCCACATTTGAGACAACGAACTTAAGCTAGCTTTAGACGGCATAAGTTCAATTTTATATTCGAAAACCACCTCGCGATTGTTGATAACCGAGTTGAAACGATACAAATCAGGATTGATGACATAACGGATATAACAGTTAACATTTAATATTGAGAGTTCCGTGCGGCTGATAAAAACCTGCGCCTCCATTTATTACCATTGGCCTCCGGCATTAACCAGGCAAAGAGCAGGTTGTAAAATGCTGCTTTTATGCCAGCTCAGCGTTTGTGCATGTATCAACCACGGTAACTAGTAAATTGTTTAAAAAATGTTGACGGGAGGAGTAAATCTCACGAGCAATGCCATAAACAGAATAGTTCCCTAGATCAACGCGTTGCGTTTCTTATTTTAGCTATTTCGTAGTTCGAATTTTATTGGCATAAACGTTAATTTAATGATTCGCGAGGCTTAGTACAAGCGCGGGAAAGGACACATTGCTTCAGTGCATGTTGAAGCTTAATCCCAGTCATCCCAGTCGCATGCTAGACTACAAACACATTGCACCTATATGAATTTCTTAGTTCTTAGAATATATTGCAAAAATATAAATTTATTAGAATATATTCGATTTGTTTAAAAGTAATGCAGATGCCGACCAAGATTTCCCTTCATGAGAACTCAGTAGAGCACTT
This sequence comes from Congeria kusceri, assembly GCA_027627225.1. Taxonomy (NCBI): domain Eukaryota; kingdom Metazoa; phylum Mollusca; class Bivalvia; order Myida; family Dreissenidae; genus Congeria; species Congeria kusceri. Next base: position 37,755,662 of record CM051037.1, on the reverse strand, counting down.
ACATACAAATAATAATCAAGACCTACATATGAATTTAAAAAGCGATTGTTTCCTAGAGCAGAAATATCATGTTGAAAATTAAGAATAACGTTTAAGTTTATAGTACATGTAGCTGTTTGTTTACAGAATTTGAATGTCATAATTGATTAAAAGAAAGTTGCAGACCGTGTGGAGTCAATATTTTCTGACGTATGTCAAAATCCATTTCGAAGACAAAATGGAAAATGAATTGTCTCACATTAGCTTCACCGCGGTTTATTTGCAGATACGTCTGTAATATAATTTACGAAGCAACAAACCTAATAAACAGTAATAACTCTCACACCCGATAAGCCAGTGCCTGCTAGGCAAAAAACAAAATTGCCGATGAGGCAAAATTTCTATGTTATTTGTCTATATATCTGGTCTCGGGAAATTAGATTGGCATCTAATACCATTCTAGACACAGTTACTTATTGCATAGATCAGCAAGAGGGGAGATGTAAATATGCGATGGAATAAATAGCAAATGGTATAATGATGTTGGTCGTACATATCCAGTCAGTACCACCCATTTAAGTGTAACCACTAAAACAACGACCAATGCCTTCCCATTTGGAGCAATGCCAAATGCAATGACAATTGCATGTCAATAATATTCCCATTTTTCCAACATACCAACTATTTGTTCTCTAGGAGAAAACACAATGACATTACATTTCCACAATGAATGTCAGATAAAAATACATGTATGCAGCTGTGTTTCTCTTACAAATTAAATTATGATAGAATATATAAATGATACGTATGCAGGCAATGCTAGTAAATAAATCGCGTTTCATTATTCTGTGAAACAATAGATTAACCGATGTAACTAAAATCCGAATTAAATTAGATAAACAGCGGACCAAATGTTTTGATGCATGTATTTCATGCATAATTGGGCATTTTGCTGGGTTTTGTTTTGTCAGCTACAGCCATTATACGTCCCTGTGGCGTTTTGTGCATCGGTTTAGAAATAACAATATTAATGCAGTGTAAATCAATTGTTCATAAACAATGTCTGTATATATCCTATTCATTATAATAGATGTTTACAGTTGTGTAGGCAATGCATTGTAAGTGTAATATAAGGCAGCTACTCCTGTCATGGGAGGAACTTACAACAATAAGGCTACTGTACTTAACAATGCTTCTAAACTGTATATGTATATTACTGTAGATGCGAACAGATGTTTCCATTAGGCAGCAGGCTTTGATTCTAAGGTTTGAACATAGTGGCGTGATGCAATCACCAGTCCGTACAGCAATTCCCAGCCTCTCTGAGGAAAAGCACGTCAGACGGTCTCATGGTCGTGGTTGCCATTCTATGGAATGTACATTCATCAGACGGTCTCGTGGTCGCGGTTGCCATCCTAGGGAATGTACATTCATTGCCCACGCCATGGTCTGCAAAGTACTTTGGCTCGGCAAGGGATTTGCACTGTGTTATTTAATGTCCGAATAACCACCAACAAATGCTTTAATGTTGCTGTTCAGTTTTATGTCTACCTTTTATTGCCTAAAATTAGCGTAAACCTGAAACCATTAAAACTTGCCAGGTAAGCTGTGTTTCTTGCTGCAATACGTCAAGCTTATGTAAAATTCGCGTATTTCAATTTCAGTAACTATAGGCACACATGAGATGTAATAAAACTGCGTGTATCGTGTTACCTATCAATCTAGAATGTTAATACGAGTAACAACTAGGTAGCAGCAACTAGGATGACATTGCCAAATGGTAAACAAGGATGCCTTGGTGAGAAGAACACAAATTGAACACAAATTACCTATAATCTGTAATAAATGGTTAATTTTAACAGAAATAATGATTCGATGGATGTATTTATCAGATATATAACATCGTTCGAGGGATTTTCAACATTATAGCTCCAAAGGTCGTTTAACATAGTTACGATTAAAAACTGAGTTGAATGGCTCATGATAAAAATACATCGTGATTATATAAACATGAAGGCAAATAATAACTTGGCACGGCGCTTATACAACGGTTTTCGGTTTTGCGAAAAAAAATATCTCTCCACTTTCAATAATTTAATGATTCTTTTAGATTCATGTCCTCGTCGACATCTTATTCTTAATCATAAGGTTACTAATAGTTGTATGTATACATGTTTCTTGCAATTTAAAAATAAACATGTAATTCCACATAGTCACTGTTAAGTGGTACTTACAATATGCCGCGATATGTCCATTTGCATAGCTGCCATTATTTGCTTACCTGTGCTTACATTTGACGAGGCTTCTTTGCATAAATAGCTTTATCTTATTTTAAGTCTTAAAGATGAATGGTCGAAAAGGGAAAATTAGTTTCAACTATCGACACAAATTAATATTTTTTAATTCCCACAATAATGTCTATAGTCTAATACAATCCTTGCAAATGGTAAGACCAAATGGGGGAAACATTTGAGTGTACTTGAATAACAAATGTGTGATGCTACATCTCGTGTGTCTGTAGCAGAAAAGTGTTTTGAAACTTAGTTGTCGTACATGTTATAACTTTAATTTGTAGATACGTATATTCAGTGTTTGGAATACATGTTGTTGATGTAACCTTTGTTTCTGACTTTTACCATACATCTTATTCTGTACAACTCCCCGTATTCGGAAGAAAGATTCCAGACATTGTTGTCAGCAATGACAAGTTGAATCGATCATAAGTTTCCCAAGGGATCAACAAACAGCGATAAGAATTGACGTGGTTAAACCGTGGTGGTCAAGAAATACAAATAAAACCTGTATGCGCAGTAAAAATAGTCCGTTCCTTGTACCCTGTTACTACAATATTTTACAATAATTGGACAGTACTGTTTCTTAAATGGACAAAATCTGCCTATTTTAGCTTGCTTCACGAATTCCAGATACTCGACGTTTTATAGGTTGTTCTTTGTACAGTATGTTGTTTACTCCACGTTTCAGATTCAAGTATCATACCCTTTGTAATGTGCTTTATAGTGGTTGATGACTCATTTAGAATCCTTACTGACAAGACTTGGTATTTAATTACAACGAGTGCTTATACATATTTATAACACAGAAACCTTTAAATACTCCTCTCCTGTATACTGCATTTACCTCGCAAGTGTTTTGCAAAGTCTTAGCATAGCACATTCCTCAATTTCTTTAATTTCCCCATGTCATGTTGAGCCGAACGGCATGTTATTGCTTAGAAATGCCCGCACTTGTGCCAAATAATGAGCTGTATGACATTTGGCACTTGCACATTTGCAGAAGACGTCCTAATGAGCAACGCCAATTAATATTGACACTGTGGAATAACTGCAAATAGTGACCTTCCTGCGATGAAATAAGCCTGCATAAGACCTGACAGTCTAGGCTGTCTGATCGTGACAATCAATAGATTTGATTGGTCGGCGCCCAAACGGAAATGTTATTTTCGGATGCCTTCTGGGTTTTCTGTTATTTGGAAGAAGTTATTATCTACGACTACAATTCCGTTACACAATTAATCTACGGTTAGTTAGAATTCCTAAATGGATGGTCTGTGGTCGTAAAACGAATAAGTAACTACTCGGGTCCTGTCAAGTAATTGGCGTAAATGAAGCCAACAAAGAACGATTCCAAGAAATAGACGGCTCGTGGTTTTAGACTGACGCACTAATAACCAGATACTATAGGATGTCGTCGTCATGGGAATACATTCCTGCTTACACAGCACGGTTTTGTGTAGTTTTTAATTAAAACGGGCTTTAAAAACTCTTTCTATTGTTTGATTGCGTATAATTAAAAAGCAGGATATTTACGATGTTATTATTTGATACCAGAGACATGCAAAACCAAATTGTCAGATCCACTTATGTCTAAGTCATTAGATTATACTGTTCGTGCTATTTACTGGACACATTGGCTGTAGAACTAAAAATCTAAAGATTTTAATTTGATTATTTTCTGTTCCGTTCTATTCCGATGACAGGCATGTGTTCATGCTGGTTTCAAAAATTCTAACACTCCTAGTTTGCATACATATGTCTCAAAGATCGCTTTCAAAGTATGTCTGACTATCAGACACTTTGCATAAAAAAAACTTGGTTTGAGATAGTTAGATGTTCCCCATTCCACAAAACAAACTTAGTATTTTTTGCAAATTGTGGACTTGGACTTGGATCCTAATATAGAGTTTCTCAAAAGTAATATAAAGCCATTAACACCTTATATGAAGGTATACGCAAACCCCGATCTAATCTCCCCTACTTTCGACTCGATGAAACGAAGAAAGCAGTCCCTAAATGTCTCTAACTTTAATTTCTAATGTTCTAATGTAGTGATGTACTCAAACTGCCACCAATTGTCTCGACCCCTGATTCAGCCTGGATTAATGTAAGACAGCAGCATCTTGACTCTAGTTTCAAATGTTCAAATATAGTTCTAATATATTTCTAATATAGTTCTAAAATTGTTCTAATATAGTTCTAATATATAGTGATGCATTTTGATTGCAAGTGATCCTTCCCTATTTCAGACTGGATGAGTCGAAGAAGTACCGCCAGATCGACCGGGAGACGATCAACAAGCTCAACCAGCAGATCGCCGACCTGGAGAGCGAGATCAACATGCTCCGGCGATCCATCGAGTCTCTGGAGACCGAGCGGGGACGCGACAAGGCCACCATCAACAGGCTCCAGCAGGAGGTCGACAAACTCAGAATTGTAAGTGCGCGTTTAGTTGACCCCAGACACTCTTTGACAGCCTTGGTCATACGTTTTGAGGCAGCTCTATAGTGTTAGTGTACGGTTAGTAGACCCACACGCTTTTGTTGTATGTGCCATACTTTTTAGGCAGTACAAATGTTCTAGTCTCATTTAAATTGAATATGATTGAACCATTGAGTCCGCTTAATTAGACCCACACGCTTTCACAGTTTTGGCCATATATTTTTACCAATCCACATGTCAATATAAATTGTGCTTGATTATCTCATACGTATATCAACTGTTAAGTCGCTAACGCTTGTGTTATCAAAAAATGACACATATCACAAATTTGTTAGCATATATCACGTTGTACATGTATAAAATATTTTGTATCATTTTTGCCGTATCAGTACTGAAGCAAATGGGATATTTGCCATGTAGTAGTGTAATACAAAATTAAAAGACAGACGTCTTACAGATATAAGTTTGATAAACTGTTACCGATTAAAAGCTAGAAAATTAGCTGTCTGGTCTCGTAGACTGAAAGGCGATCTATCACGAAGACATGAGGCCAGAAAAGCGCTGGAACCCGTCTGTAATCGATATTGTTCTCATAAAACCCAGACATACATCATTTATTCCTCCATCTTGGTGCAGCGATGCACATTCCGCGCTTTACGATTACTGAAATGATGCACACAATTTAGATTACTGCATGTTAATATTACATGAGTGGAATTTATTGCATGCGAACGATATTCATGAGCAGCATTGATTTGATGACATGCTGATTACTGTCTCAAGATCAGCAATTAAAATTTCCCGGTTTAAGTTATATATGGAAACAGACAACACAATTTATTTTCGTCCTGCCAGATTTATAGCGGTTTGCACTTTTCGTAAAGTCCGATTCCAGTTCATTTACTAAATGCACATTGCATTTAATACAATTAATTATGTTAATGTTACATTTTAATTTATTTTAAGTCGGGGAGAAACTGTTCATATTTACACTGACAGTTGTGGCATTGGAATTCTTACATAACAAATCAATATATATTTTGTTACTGTCTCGTTTATGCTACATATATTATTATTAACTTTAAGGTTTTGTTAATTTCTCACTTCATCAATGTAATTAAATTTAAATTTAAATGTTATATATTGTACGTCAAATATAAATTACAGCAAGCATTTCTCTGGTATTGGTAACGTGTGTGTTCTCTATGATGGAATCGTTATAACTTACATAACAAACCACACACTAGTTTAGTATGAGTTATGCATTTTTATAATGACTTCACTGTTTGACCCTTCTCTCCCCTCAGGACCTGAACAACGAGACGCTGGCCCATCTTGACGCCGAGAACCGCAGACAGACGCTGGAGGAGGAGATGGAGTTCATGAAGAAGGTCCACGAACAGGTAACATGCATACAATAGTTATATGTCGTGTTCGTTAACATTGCGGTCAATATTTGTAGAAGTTCCCGATTAAAAACCTTTGGGAAGTGGCCAATGCCCTACAACTCGCTGGAAACATTAAATACATATTTTGGCTACTGTGGTGAAAGCATCCAGACATTAAGGTGTCTTGTTTTGTTCGGATGCGTGATTTATCCGAGGTAATTACCATGTAATTGGTGTATGAATGACATGCGTGATGTTTAGTGGTGAAGAATAGTTAGTTCTTCTTGTTACAATGTTAACTGTTGCAGCTGACGGGCTGTTGGCCCTGTTGTTGTGTGTTAAAAAAACAGCATGCCTATAACGTACGATCGATTGCATAATGCGACTTCAGTCATCCACGTTACATTAGCTTGAACAGTTAGCGTGATAGTTGCAATAAAGCGCGATTGTGACTCAGCCCCAGATGTCTGGAACGAGAGAAAGGGTTGCGTGCGAGGTTTCAACAAGGTGCTATTGATCCCAGGTCACGCTGGAAGTGTCATGCCAAAGTGTGCACGCCTCTTATTGATGTAAGGCATAATCCAGATGGTGGTTGCTTACATTTGACTTATAGAACTGATGTGTTGTCTTGGTGCCCTGCTCTTCACGTACCATGGTATTTAGTATCTGAATGTTAAAAAATCAATTCTAAGCCCGTTTTAACCCCGTTTGTATTTTCAAATGTTTCCTTCGCATGTATTCATAAAATACATTAAACATTTAAATAGAATATTATGTTGCAGTAAAAACATACATAGTTCCCTCTCCAATGTGTAAATATTTTATATGCATAATCATTATTCCATATTAATCACTTTACATAATGATCCATTGACTGGTTGTTTATGGAAAATATCCATCTTTAGCAGAAAATTAACAGCTGGAAACTTGATGATTCTAACCACTGTCGCAAAGGTCTATAAAACGAAACTAAACAAATTGGTCGAAATAAAATTTCTCTGAAATTGTATAAAAATAATTTTTATTTTTGGAAGATGAAGTTTGAAGTTGATTGAACTCGTCAAGTACTGCCAGCTTATGTCTGAGGGTCAAATTCTGAGGGTCATTTCAGGTTTGACATCAGTAATAACATCAACTAGAATATGGTTTCCCGCAACACTCATTAATGGCACACACACATATAAAGAAGTGTGCATCAATGTACCAAAATAGACAGGAGTAAATCTCAGTGGTGTGATGAACGTTGGCGACTTCAATAGTCAGGAGCCATGCACGGGTCAGACGGGGTGTCTGCGCTGGCCATTAGTTTTAGTGCCAAGTTCTGGAACTTCTAACTATTCGATAAGCAAGTCCATCCCTTGCAGAATTATTGCCAAATAATGTCTCAAACTAGCAATCTTCCCATTCAGTGGGTCCGATGTAGTGGCAACGTCTTGTAAGAACAGAGGGTAGTGATAAGTAGACAGATATATTTGATTTCCAAACAACGTCATAAAGCTACTGATGGTGGGCTATATTAAGAGATGTAATACGTTTTAATGATTTGGGTTAGACGGTTAACTTTTTGCCCTAAGTATTCTTAGTCTTCTAGGATAACCTGTATATGGTGTTATAATGAAGCCAGATATGGTGTCTGTGGTCGATATTTGATACCAAGCGGGTGTCATGTGAGGGCACACAGAGGTTTTGTGGTTGCCAAGATATTGATTGTCTTGATAACAGCGGGATTAAGGCTGGAATCGCTATTGTTTGTCTACGTGTCTAATGGAATGCTGTAGTAATACTTCATGACAATACATGAAATATTGTCATGGCCTTAGCAGAATACATAATATGGACCTCTCGTTTTGCAAGAGAAATGGAGGACAATTATATGAGGTGGTAATAATTTAAAGTATATTATATTTCCGACGTTTACCCCCCCACCCCACCCAAGGGTTTTTGTTTTTGTTATTACAAAACGGCATATAGATCGGTGAGCATGATGTTTCTTTGAGCAAAGGCATCTGACTATTGAACTTAAACACGTCTTGTTATTTTCTTGAGTTTAGTATCCATTGTTGGCGCCTTAGCAGATATGAAAAATAACTCAAATATGTCTATCCCTAGCTGACAAATGTGAATTGCCATGTGCATTCTATCTGAAGCGTTATATTTTGCAATATGCATGCCTAGTGTGCCTGGTTCTTGTCCTGCATTTCAGTTCATGGTCACGTTCAGTACCACGAGTGTATTCCGTATCATATTTTTTTTGATTTCCTCGTGACTTCAGTTATTACGTTCAATACGTTCAGATCCAATCATAAAATTAATTGCTGCTACTGTAACAGATTGATTGCCATGAAAGAATGCGCTCTGAAAAAAGTAAACTAATAAAATGCGAAAGCACAATCGTTATGAAATTAACATGTGTATTTCAGTGAATTTCTTTGCATGATTGAAGTAATCTTCATAATGATGTTTTATTATCTAATATATCTAACATTAAGACGTATAGGCAGGAGCATTGTTGCGCATTGGGAAATATAAACTAGATATCCGAGGAACTCTTAAACTATGTTCGCCCACGAGATCTGTCAATTTCCTTGAAACTGTGTTTGGTAATTCATTTCCATTTACGTCGTTAAGAATTTTGAAGGAAAAGAATATCTTATGAAACAAACAGGTTCTGTCTTGATGTGTTTTTGGTATTTGGTAGTAAGTGCTTTAATGTAAAGCAGTGCGTTTCTGGTTGAGGTGACCACGTTTCTATGCCATGGTATTTCAGTATGTATATATATGTTAATCCACTTCCAACATCGAAATTGTCTGAGATGCTGCCGTATGCATTGGAGCTCGACCAAAGATTGGCAAATATTAATAAAAATGATGAACAATTAGATTGTAGACTGTATATCTGGTTGTCTAGTCAATTTCTGTAATTGTTTTGTAACTTACTTGCTTCGGTCGTGAAATAACGGCAGCTAAGTTAGATCAATAGTTTGGCTTCATGAGGCATTGACTGGTCCCGGGTTATTGGCAGGACGTCGGTCGTGGTGATGAATGGTACGCTGCGTAACTGGTCGTGTTTAGTGGATCTGCGTTTGCACTTGTCGCGGTCACCAATCTTGTAAATGAAATGACATGGGAGAAATGGCAGATTGGCTACATTGGCGGAGGCTTGCACTCTCCAAGTGCTTTCTCGTTGATATTAGTAAAAATGTTAAAAGAAAAAGAAATTGCGGAAGTTTTTGAACTCACGAACGTTCATTATGTCATTCTGTGTCTGTAGTTGAATTTTTTACGGGATGCTTTGCAAGCTTTTCAAAGTTGAATTGGAGGCAAAGTCTACTGCCTCATCCTGCAAGTGACTAATTAGCTTCCAGTGTGTTACATAATCGTCTAAGTTGTAAATAAATGATTACATGGGAGACACGTTAATTACGAAACTTCGTGATCAGTACGCATTACAGCGCAAATGTATCCAACACTCCATTGTTGTCGTTTTTGCTGAACAATTAATTGATGCCAAAAAGGCATTTGATTCTGATGAACAGTAGTTTCGTGCAAAAACATTTTTAGTTTTAAGACGCCTTCTGGAACGGTATTTATGATCGTTTTATACGAATCAAATAACAAACAAGTAATTAAGAAAAACAATAATGGGTGGTGTTTGTTTTTCTTTTCTTTATATTCTTTCAAACTACAGTCAATCGATTCCGGAATTACGTTCCTGTGTGTCGACAACCATGCAGCTATGCAGTAACACATGGTACACTATGGTGAAATTAAAATTTACAGAGGTCCCAATGGTTTCGGTTCTAATCATTACATTTGTACCTAACAAGTTTCGAATACAACGAACAGCTAATAACAGACATGTTGTATCAATGTCTGTGCCCTGTAGGGATAGATAGAACTGTGCATGTTTGTCTGCATCCATCACAGCAATGTCTTGAGAACAGACCGTAACTTTACTGCAGCATCGATCGAATTTTGTCTGCACATTAAACTGCACCGCTGATGTTGACGTGCAGCGGTCGAAGGCAGAACGGCAGACATGGCGATCCTTATGTGGACAGTGGCTGTATTACCATTGATTCCGAAATAAGTGTGTGTTGAGAAAAGTCAGAGTCAAATTTAGACAGACGGATTGGAAAGCTTTATTTCTGGATAATGCCTGATAACGATGCAACCAGCTACTTAATTTACTAAATTATTGTCTTCACGAAAGATGTAATGCATTGTGGCAGGTTGTATAACAAACAAATTATACCAAGTAAAATATACATAGTCTGACTTGGTATTTTATATTCTACGAAGAGGGCTTGATAAAATCTCATTGTTGTAGTGGATATGGTATCCGCTTTATAATAGGGAGGTCGGGAGTTCGACATGTATATCACATTATTCTCAACAGACACACGTTCTACTTTTGAATGCATCAGGTATTTGACTAAATTGAGCTTAAGCATATAGTTTTAATCTACTTTGGCTTTGGTAGGGTCAAAAATAGCTCATGAAGCGAACATGTTCCACCTAATATTTACGAGTGGTTATATCGGACAAACAGCTTGTAAAGCCAGCACAGTCCATCTGCTATATGACTTGTTCTGTTTGACAGGAACTGAAGGAGCTTGCGGCGCTGGCGTACCGGGACACGACTGCGGAGAACAGGGAGTTCTGGAAGAACGAGCTGGGCCAGGCGATCCGCGACATCCAGCATGAGTACGACAGCAAGGTGGAGCAGCTGCGGGGCGACATGGAGGGATTCTACAACCTCAAGGTGAGTGGCAGCCAGGGCCTGTAGAGATCGCAATTCTACAACCTCAATATGAGCCATGGGCATGGGACTGGGGCCGAAATCACCGACCCATTCTTATAATTATTACATTCTATAATAATAAATAGACTTACACTGAAGAAAAATACTTGTGCTTTTGCAATTATGCTGGGTTCCAATGTCGCTTAAACATTGTTGTAAATAAACAATGTTGTATTTACAGTTAGTGAGTACCATAATGCAAATTGGCAGCGTAATTGGAACAGAACAGTTTCAAGAATTTTCTTTGTTCTTACGTCTTAAGAATAGGTTGGTGATTACTGGCCCTGAAATTTTCTTACATGTTTGGCGTTCAAACCGCTAGCAAGGAACTCCCTAAATAACGCTTAAGCGAAAATGTATAATGTTGAATGGGAAATTTAATCATTTGAATTCAAAATACGGTAACATAGAGAGGAAGCGAGGGTTTGCAGTTAAATAAAATAGAATACTGCATTTTTATAAGTCAATGAAATGGCCACAAACATAAGTAATTTTATGAGTTTTAGTAATTCAATTGTGGTGTACTCTGGATCTTTGTGAATACGGGCTGAGTAGAGGTCTTCGCTCATTTAATACTTTCTTTTCATTGCTTTGACGTGATTGGCACCCATCAGAGAAATACTTTCATTTTATTTGTAGTTTTTAATTTCACTTAAATCACTTATACAATGAATTACGATGCGGTATAACATATTTACTGAGCTTTGTTGAATTCCTACGCTTGAAGAAAGAGTTGTCTAGTTACGGTGGGGTTTTAATAGCCGTGTATAAAAACAACACATATTCACATAATACTTTCAATGAATTAATCTCTTACTTAAACAAATAATACCTTTTAAACGAGTATTAAAGAAGTATGATGTATGTGGTTTTGACTCCCGTGTTTCTGTGGGTCTGGTTAATTATAATGCTCTTGACAATTAAATGTAAAATATGCAAATCAATAGCGTACCACTGTACGACGACTGGGGTGTGTTTCAGATCCAAGAATTCAGAACCGGCGCCACCAAGCAGAACATGGAGGTCACGCACGTGCGCGAGGAGAACAAGAAGCTTGTGAAGCAGATGTCCGACATGAGAGGCAAATTCGCCGACCTGGAGGCTAGGGTAAGTCCTACATGAGAGGCAAACTAGCCGACCTGGAGGCTAGGGTAAGTCCGACATGAGGGGCAAACTCGCCGACCTGGAGGCTAGGGTAAGTCTGACATGGGGGGCAAACTAGCCGACCTGGAGGCTAGGGTAAGTCCGACATGAGGGGCAAACTAGCCGACCTGAATGGTAGGGTTAGTCCGACATGCGGGGCAAACTCGCCGACCTCGAGGCTAGGGTAAGTCTGACATGCGGGGCAAACTAGCCGACCTGAAGGCTAGGGTAAGTCCGACACGAGGGGCAAACTCGCCTGCAGTCCAGGGTAACGCGCTTCTGTTCTCACTTGGGACATTTGTGTATATTACACCATTTTAATGACGATTGTGTTAATCATTTAGCTTTTGTCACCTAATGTTCTTAAAACAAACGACCGCAAATGAATGTTAATATCCATCTGTGCATGCGCAACTTTAAAGAGAAAACGGGTTTGATTTCTTTATCCCTTTTGACGCGAAACATATTGATTATCAGGATAGACAAATATTACACGACCGTGGTTTAGATAAATGTCTTCTTAAATTGAGGTTGCGAAGCACAGTTTCTAAATCGATAGCATAATTTGTGAGGTAGATAAGTAATAGAAAAATATTTCCCAACATAAAGCAGTCCTGCATGCGCAATAGTTTCTCCTTGCTCCACAGAACGCCCAGCTGGAGAAGCAGTACCACGACGTGCTGCGGGAGTTGGAGGCCAAGGACACGGAGCACATGATGGAGGTCTCGCAGCTGAAGGAGGAGATCTCCAAGCTCCGCATCGAGATGGAGGGAATCCTCCAGGAACTCCAGACGCTCATGGACGCCAAGCTGTCTCTCGAGCTCGAGATCTGCGCATACCGAAAGTTGCTGGAAGGCGAGGAGAACAGGTCGGTGCCACAGCATAAGAGAATGGAAATTATTACGAGTGGTGGTGGTGGCGGCAGTGCCGGGAGCGACAGCAGCGGGGGGAAGCCCTCTGCTGCTGACGCCGGAAATAAGGCACCGGAAGCTGCGAAAGAGAAAAAGGATGATGAAAATCCATCGGAGTCTGAATAATTCTTACGCAGTTTAGTCCATTTCCTTTTAGGTGTACTAAGATATTGTGTAGATGTTTGTAAATGTATGTCTTAGGTAGATATTTAATAAATTAAATGTGCTAATCTGTGCAATAAGGAGCTGCTTTTGATAATGCTCATATTTTGCTTGTACAATGAATCTTTTTCACATTGGCCTTTCACGTATATTTTCATATTTGTTACCGGATATTATGAGTTTGCATCGTTTATATTTCCATACTCTTACCATTTGTGATATTTAAGCTACCCAGAAGGGAATGTGTACTGGCGTATACTATTATAATATTTGCCAGAGAAATTTTGACCAAATACACATTTCAGTTTCTTTTGCGAACTTAAAATCAACATTAAAAACGTGTAGTTTTTGCGTTGTAAGAAAATGTTCATTAACATTATTAATTTATTTTGCGAAAGCTTACTGCGTTCATTTGAAGATATTTGATTATTTTAACATGTATGTCCTCACAAATGCTGGTTTATGGTAATTTCATTCAGCCCCAATGAGGTTCGTCTCACACTTGCCCAGGTCCCACCATGACCATCAATGTCGTTACCATGTAGCCCTTACAAATGAGTTTTCACACTCCTACATACAGATCTTAGCCATTTATACATCATAGCCATAGGATAGCTGATCCTTTTCACAGTTGAGGTTGAGATATTGGGGTTTGTCAGCTTCTTAGGTCAAACCATGTTGCAGCTTGAGGTAAAAACGACGCAGAGCTATTTCTTAAAATTGCGGTATCATAAGGTTTTTGTTGCAGCCTAGTAAGTTTGAACATGCAGTCACATGGAAATAATCATTTAACTATAATTGTAACTTATGTTGCAATTTCTAAATGAAAGAAATTATATATGAAATATGGTAAAATTATATTTGGGCAATTTTTATTTCGCCATATATATGTCCACCTCAACTCAGAATCCCACAGGGTCCGCTGTTGTGTTGTGTTACAGGACAATTTGTATACTATACCACTCAGTAGTTAGAAACACCTTACAAGAAATTAGAGATTTAATATCGGGTATTCATCTATATACAAGCATATTTTCTTTGCTTTCCGTTTATAGAAAATCAGCGGAATTATTATAGGGTATTTGTTATATGAGATCGAGCATATAATGGGCACAACCTACGAACCTTTCCCGTTTTAGTCATGTCTTTATGTCATCCAAATACTCTAGTAATTGTCGTGCTTACAGAAGTCTAAACATGTTCAGACCGCGTTTTTATTAACACGTAGTTATTATTGTATTATCATTTGGCTTTTATTTCTTACACCTTTACTAGTTATCCTCAAATGGTAATCTCACATTTAGAAATCATCTAAAAATGCACACAATCTATATTAAACAAGTGACACTTTATATTTGCAAACACTATAAACATAACTTTTTTTAAAACCATTGTTGTTTACCAGAACATCATGATGCCAAAACAATGAAGCTTCAACAGCTGTTCAAATTGTTGCATCGAACTCATTGACATTGTATACTGAAGGGTGTATGTTAAGTATTGGCGTCTATGTATCATGATTCATAATTTCATTATGTTGTACCATTTCGTAACCATGTGCCACTGAATTCATCTGATCATGCATTTGACACCTAATGAGTGTTGGAAGACTAGACAGTGGTGTATTTGTTAACTTAACAGGCCGGATTGGAGGTCTCGGGCAAGTTTGATTATGTACAGAGATGCATTTAGACCTAAATCAACTTACGAAAAACCCGAACCAGAGAAAGTGGAACCCAGGCCGGACTCAATTGAATCCAAAGTTGCACCAGTTGAAGCAAGCGTTGTGGAATCGGAAACCCGGGATATGAGCCCAAACACGGATGCAGCAAGTTCGGTAACAATGTCTGACCATGACGCAACCTCACCTAAAGGTGAACTTAATGAATTAGCTGCGGATGTATTAGTAGATTCCGAAATTAATATTAATGATAAAACAGAAGAAAGGATAGGAACAATAGACGCTGATACGGTAAAGGAAGAAGATCATTCTGTAGAGGCACCACCATCGCCTGTGGAGCATCCTGTTGTCGTAAAAAAGGAGGTTGAGAAAATTGAAAGCCGCACAAAGGACCAAACTGATAGTTCACTAACGCCATCTCCAGTCAAGGCAAACAACGTAGTGAATGACATTCAGAAGGACCTGGACAAAGACTCTGAAATAGATCAAGGTACTTTTCAAAGTGATATTGGAAATACAGGCACGGTTGATGGTACAAAAGATGAGCCTGATTCAATTGTTAGAGAAGACATAGAAGTTGAAGATAGCGTTATTAAATCTGAAGACCACTTGCCATTGTCAAGTTCCGTTAATCATGGAGCTCTTGACATAAATGACGAAGTGTCTAAAGACACTGATGATAAAGGTGGGGACAATGTCGCAGAAGGAGCTCTTGTAATAAATGACGAAGTATCAAAAGACACTGATGATAAAGATGGGCAAATCACAAGAGGAGCTCTTGAAATAAATGACGAAGTATCAAAAGACACTGATGATAAAGATGGGCAAATCACAGAAGGTGCTCTCGAAATAAATGACGAATTATCAAAAGACACTGATGATGAAGATGGAGAAAATGTCACAGAAGGAAAAACAGTAACACCGACATCTGAAGATAGGAGAGATGAAGAAATTTCGATAATTGAAACAGAAGAAACTAAAAACAAACTTGCAGAAGAAAACGTTATTTCTACAACAGATGAGTACGATGGTACACAATCAATACTAACGGAAAATGAAGGAGATATCGAAACAGTGACATTGGATGAGAAGGAAAATAGTACACAATACATTGTTAAAGAGCGTGATACTGTTGCAAGCGAAAAGACGGAAGATAAAGTTCTTGAAAGTGTTCCACAAACAGAAATTGTACAGAAAAGATTAACGCAACAGCCTGCTGAAATAGAAATGTCTCCCACAAAAGAACTTCCAGATGTCCCATTTACAGAAGAGAGTATAGATAAAGCTGTCATAGACAATATCTCTAGTGATGAAAGAAATATAATGAAAGACGAAGAAATGGAAAATGACGAGAAAGAGGGTAATACTAATATTGACGAAGCTATAGGTCAGGAGGAAGTTGTATCACAATCTGAAAACATGCAAAGTCAATCATTGCAATCATCTGATGATCAAAACGTAATTCAGTCTCCTGAGAAGCCTCAAACAAACAAAAATCTTGTATCAACAGAAACCTTGGAATCTGAACAGGCTGAAGCTCAAGCTGCAGAGATCCAAACACGACCTGATACTCCACCGCCAACCCCAGATAATGATAATGCTGTAAAAGAATCTGAATTGCAGTCAGACTTTAAAGATAGAGAAGGTGAAGAAGAGGAAAAAGGCATGGCCGAATGTAGACCAGATAACGCTAAGGAAACCGAAACTGACACTAATAAAATTGAGAGCAAATATGAAGCTGACATTGAAACTGAGTCACCGACAACAGAAAATAAAGGCGGTGAAGGCATTCTCGAGTCTGAAACACAATTTGAATCTGAAGAGAAAGTGTCGACTGCAGATTTAACAGAAATTGTTCCAGCTTCTGAAGATCAATCGAAAAACACAGAACATGTAGAATTAGAAGCGGAAAAAGGTGAACTTGATGCAATTCCGACCGTGTCAGAAGATAATCAAGTAGATGAATCAGTTAATGAAATAGATCAAGAAGATGCAGTATCAACTGAAGCCCCTGTAAGTACTTCAAAACATAATATACAATCACATGATACAACTACCGAAAAGGAAACAAGCGAGGAACTAAGTAAACTAGATGTTGCTGAAGGAACATTGGTATCAATTAGTACAGATTCAGAAACCAAAGAAATGAACGTTGTTATTTATAGACAAGAAGAAAGTGAAGAATCTAAAACGGTTGACACTGATTTTGAATCAGTGCCCCAAGATGAGTTCATTAAGCAAGATATGTATAATACGCAAGATGAAGTAAAGGATGTTGAACCAGAATTAGAGTCAGATTCAAAACAAACCACTGACGAAGTTGAGACAATTGAGGAACATGCTGACGCAGAGATTGGCAAAACTGATCTAGAGTCAGTGGAACAAATCGCAAGTGTATCACAAAATAATATTTCAGTTGAACAGTCAACAGCTCAAGATTTGGAAACAAATGTGTCAAATGATGATCCAGAATATTCAGAAACCCCAATTGAAAATCAACCTAAGTTATCAGAAAAGCACATTGATGCAACAGAAGTGTCCAACCAAGGTGAAGAGGTTGGTAAAAATGCAACAAATAATATTGAAATTCAAAAATCTGAATCCGAAACAAGCATATTAGAACCAACAACAAGTGAAACTGACAATAACGCTGTAGTTGAAACGGTGGCCGATGCAGACACTAATCATGACCAAGTAAAGCCACAAATGGACTTTGATGAAAACGAGATGGCAAAAGTCAATGGCACATACGATGAACAACTCGATACGGAGCATATGGATACCTCGGACGATCAGAGAATAAAACAGGCGCTTCTGGCGGACGATGGTATGTTACCATCGGTGTTGTGACAGCCTGTTGTGAACATTAATATATTTGCACAGTGTGTGTTGCCTTGTAAATTTATGTTCATGTTTTACGTTGTGTTGCAGATAAATATGTTCATTTTCGCTTTCGGAATGCATGTATGGAAGCTCTTATTTCTTACTCTTACACACTATTTTTGATTGAACAAAGCTGTTATATAGACAGTATATGCACGTTACATTCCTATACGAGAAGACATTAAACCATTATTATTAATCATTAAATAACGGGCTTAAAGGTTGCATATTTGCATAGTGTAAAGTCAAATATTGAAATTGACACTATACAACAGCTTTGTTCAGATCCGTTTTGTTGTCTAGTATAGAAAGGACAATGTGTTGTTGTTTTTTCTGAGAGTTTTTATTTTTTGTTTTATTTATGAATACACGTATTGTATTTTGCACATCGTGTTTGCTTGCATTTTTATTATTTAATTATTGATTTAATATATTTAAGAAGTTGATACTATGAGCTCTGTTTTGTTGATTTTTGTTTACTTTTTATTATTTTTATTCAATTTCCAACAGGGTCGGTTTGAAAAAGGTTGTAGAACAAGTGGTGAATACTCAGAGTTCTGGAGGCGAAATGCTATCCGAGGTTGTTAGCGGTTACGAGAGTAGAGGGGGTGCGTATCTAGTAATTTCCACGTGCATAAAACGTCTTGAAATACATTTACATATACGGAGTGTGGGTTTAGATTATTTAGAAGTTTAGTTTGAGTTTACACATAAAGAATGGTTTGGAACATTCCGATATAAAAAAAACCATTTAAGCATTGACTCCCGCTTTTCTTCGGCGAATGATTAATTGTAATATGTTGCAATAAACAAAAGATATTTCGGAGAAAAATAAATGTAACCAATTACAAATAAAATAAGTTGATGCTTTTGATATAGATGTAGAAAATGGTATGCCAAATACACTTCACCGCGTGCATGCTATTGCAGCAGTTGTGTTAAATGCTTTTTGTCTGGTTTGATATTTTGTGGCATGATGGTGTGTGTATGGCGATACTGCGTGATTGAAATGTCTGTGTTCCCTTTGGTTCAATGTTCTCCTGATGAAATGTTCATTGCACACGTTTAATGTGTTATTTCGATTATTTGTTACAGACTTCTATTTAAATATAATTTAAAAAAATCAAAGTTTGAATTATAATTTAGTCCATAACCATAATAAGAAATAACAGGACCTGTAATGATATGTTTTTCTCTGAATTGCTTCGATTTCTAGATGAACTTGATGCTCCTCCTATTCAAGAACCACATGGTATCCTATGGATCTGAGCTAACATTCTTGAAACTAACTTACTCGTTTATTTTATGAGTTTACTTGTGTTCAATAAATTCTAATAAGATAAACATCTTGTTTAAACAAAAATATATTCTATGTAACGATATTTACAATGTTATTTCTTGTAAGAAATTTATTAAATGCTTACATTAACTAATTGTTCCAAGGAACTACACTATTCTATAAAATGCCTGCCGTTAACATCCGAACACTGCGATTTTCTCTTTAACAATACTAAAACTTGCTTTTGGTGATCTGGTAATTTTGCTGTTTGATTTGCACAGAAATAGGTAACACAGTTGTGGGTTATGCCTTAACTTTTACATTTAAATAAATTAACAATTTGTTACATCAATTATAAGAATTACTTTTATTAGTATCGTATTACCATGTAATTCATATATCGATAAAGCCACGAAAGCATCAATGTTATACAATAACAATATAACTTAAAATTGTTTAGCTGCGTTCCCAAAATATTATAGTCGCATTGTTTCAGCTTAATTTAATAGTTTTGTCAGTGCTTATTGCATTAATTAAAATACATATATTCGTTCTTTACTTTCAAAATTTCAATATGCAAAGCCTGTGTCTACATTCAATGATAAATGCAACACGTATAATTTGACCTTTAAAATTTAATGTTACTATATCCACGCCGCGCAACTGATCTAACCCAGTCTGCCTGTTGAATTCAGACTCGCAGGTGAGCATGAAGATGATGCGAGGCGAGGTGTCGGCCAAGACCACCTACCAGCGCACCTCCACGGGCCCCATCGCCATCAGCGAGGTCAGCCCCGAGGGCAAGTTCATCATGCTGGAAAACACGTCGTCCGGACCCAACAGGAAGGCACGTGCGGGGTTCTAAATTACAGAGATATAACAAGTGTCAACCGTATGTCGTATGGTTCTAAATTTTGGGGACACAATATGTAAATATAAAAACTGTTAGATCATATCGCATGTTAAATCTTTAAAACATTTCGTCCGAGTCCAACAGGAGAGTAAGCGCGGGGTTTGGAATTTGGGTGGATGGCAGAACTTTTTAAAATATGATTATTAAAAAATGTGGACCATATATGTTTTGATTTAGTCTTTAACACATCGTTGGGACCGAACAAGAGAAAAAGCTCGTGGTTCTGAATTTTAGGGACGGCCTGGACAGTCATAATATGGTGATATTGAAAATGTAGACAATATATTGTGTTTAATCTTTCAAACGTCACAATGGTAACGTATGGTTCTGAATTTTGGGATGGTGGGAACAATCAAAATAGATCTATGAAGATTTTAAAACAACAATGAACTGAGTGCCTTGTTAAAAACTTTAAAACAGAATATGGAGCAAACAGTATGGTACGTTTATTGTTCTAAAATTGGGGGACGGCAGGAGATTTAAACTGACATTC
The DNA here is from genome assembly GCA_027627225.1 of Congeria kusceri. NCBI lineage: Eukaryota > Metazoa > Mollusca > Bivalvia > Myida > Dreissenidae > Congeria > Congeria kusceri. The sequence goes on along the minus strand of CM051037.1, from coordinate 37,735,290 downwards.
CTGCTGCCTGTTAAGATATTTCAAGAGTTGCAATTATCAGATCCTTTTCATTTTGGCATAGAAGAAAGCTTATAATATATCTCATTCCAATGATCGGGACAAAACATGTCACTGCATTACACGAGCGAACTTTTATAATATTTAACTCTAATGCAGATCAACGAAAAATAATTTTAAAACGAGTACATATTATTAATTTGTTTTTTATTTCAAATAGGCCCTATTAAAATTAAGTAAGAATGTGCCTGTCCATAGTATTTCCAATTGCCATAACATCCATTAGATTATCGTATGTTAAGGAAAGACAACAAAGGTCATAGCAAAGATGGAATGGTGAGAAAAAAAATCGTGTGCTGTGTCTTGTTTCTGGGCAAAACATGTTACACACAGCTATATTAATATAGTCATCTCATACATCTAAACGTGTACTTTTGTAAAAAAAAAACAAAAACACCATGTTAAATCTTGTTATTAATACAATTGTATGTAATATATAATATAATATTAATAATGTCACTTTGCACTTAACATATCATGATCCTAATGCGTTAATTTCATTTTGGTAATAATGGCTTGTGTCGTGTATAGCATGCATAAACCAGCCTTTTCTGTGTGTATCTTAAAACGAACAGTGTTCATAACTTAGTGCATGGCTTACGGGATAATTTTAAGTTGTTTTATTCCAACACAATCGTAAAAAATAAACTGTGTGATACGCCGACTTATTTTTTTCCGTATATTGAAGATTCAATTAAAATTCCGTTTAAACTGAAAACATGTTTGTGACCATATGCAAGTGAACATGCGTTCGCTGTCTTGTACAGAGTTAAAGACAATACATACTATTCTTCTATCTCATAAAAAATGCCATCTACTACAACGTATTAATTAAATGAACAATTGTCTTTAGTTCCATAACTTGCATTTTTACAACTTACATGTATGTCCAAATATTTGCTGTGGATTTCACACAGTATTGCTATCATTCAATAATGTTTACATATCAATATCGCTCTCGACAAGTTGAGATGGTATTTAGACTTCGAGAAAGATGCCATCAGAAAGCAAACATTTTATTAAATATCTTCTGCATAGTGATCTGACTTAGTCACATAATTATATAGCAGGGATAGAACGATAGTGAGATCGCTGTGGTCTGTTACAGGACGTGAATCTGGATGGATGGAAACTGAGGAGAACAGTCGACGGCAAGATGGACTACATCTACAACTTCAGAAACTTCACACTTAAGTCCGGAAAAAAAGTCAAGGTACGACTTATATTAAAATACAATTGTGAAAAAAGAATAAGCCAAGGTCGAAACATAAATGCGTTTTTAACAAATGTATTTTATAAAAAACGTAAACAAGTTGTAAAAGAAAGACTGTATATCGTGTAGATGCATTTGTATGTGTACATATCAAATTCATATTAAAATTGATTTCGGCATTGCCACGTGCTCTTGTAAATTAAACTGTTAATTAGGAGAACTCGTACACCACCATTCTATTGTCATTTGTGGAATTGCCTATACCACGCCCCACTCAGGAATCTCCTTAAACATGTTTGCTGTTCTTGCAGATCCTGGCCCGTGGGTACGCCGCGGAGGCCGGTCTGAATGACCTGGTGTTCCGGGAGGAAGATAACTGGGGGGTCGGCCAACAGGTGACCACCACCCTCATCAACGACAAGGACGAGGTATAGATACTGTTGCCATGGCTACGGGGGTAGCCATTTTCTTATAAACACACCAAGCTACGTGGGCAGCCATGTTCTATAAAACAGTACATTCATATCACTAATGACATTTGTTGACAGTTTTTATCAAACTTTTTGGTAATGGCTTTTTTGTATTTATCATGCAAACTATGATGTTCTCAAAGTCATATAATTAATCATAAAATGATTGTATTAAATTTCAATAAGCCGTAAATACCTGGTGTGAAAACATAATGTAGTGAAATTATAAAAAATCAGAGCAATTAATGTCATGTTATGTACACTTAGTTCTGTTACAGAAATATTTAGTAGTCCTTTAATCCTTAAATTCAATGGACCAGAGTTCTAAAGAAAAGTAACCATTCATTAATGTGAGCATACATATTAATGGAAATTTGATATGTCTGCTGAAAAAAGTTTCAGTGATAAAACGAAGCACCTGATGTTCCATTGACAACATTGTAGATTTATTGTCAACCAATATTTATTCATTGATCAGAGCGCACTACATCCTTTTCCCAAGAATCTTCGCGTAGTATTGTTTGTTTTTATCCCTTGTATGATTTTTCTCAAAACCGATTTATCTGTCATAATATTAAAACTTACGCATGGCCCACATTTTCAGTATTGCATCTATATTTTCTTTTGTCCGTAGTTACATGTTTGCTAAGCAACTCTTCGTCGTTTGCAGGAGAAGGCCAGCCACGTCCAGAAGACCTTGTACAATTAAAAATCAAATCAAAATAATACCAAAGCATGAGAGGCCATAGGTGAAATATTATTCAAATTGACATTTAACTGAATCCATTGTACCCACCTGATCACTACCATTGCTACTGATGCCAAAGGAAGACGAATGTAGACATTTGCCAGTAAAAGGAATATACACACAGTTATGCAGTCGAACAAAGCACTCAATATTCAATTAGTGAAACCATTTCTCTGTTTTCGTGAAACGTGCAATGCCAAATAAAATTTGATGAAACTTTATTATTAACGAAGAAACGAATGGGAAAAATATGAAAAACATAGTACTACACAGTGGAACCAAACATACGGCAAATAGTGTACAAAACGATCTTGCCTGCACTTGTCATTTTTAGAATACTGTTTTGTATTTGTTTCTTCACCATTTAGCTGCATAAATATTATGCCAATATTTTATAGACAAATTTTGAAATTTTGTCACCAATGCACAAGCATATATTTGTATATATTGACAATAGTATTTAGATGTGCTGCACACTATGTAGGAATACTGAACAAAACACCATTGTGAGATTATCATATGAGGATGCCATCTACCAAAACGTATTAATTAAACAAACAATAGTCTTTAAGTACCATACTTTGCATTTTTACAACTTACATGTATATCCAAATGTTTCTAGTGGATGTCACACAATATTTTTATTATTCAATAATGGTTATATATCATTACCGTTTTCGACTAGTCGAGATGGTATTTCGACTTCGAGAAAGTTGCCATCAGAAAGCTCATTTAAATATTATTTAAAGATAGATCAATGTCGAATATAAAATCATATAGTAAATAATTTATATATATTTATTAATGAAGGTTGTGAAAAGAGAATCAAACGAAATAATAGTGTATAGAGCGTTAATTTCATTAATTAATTTATGTTTTAAATCATGTTTTCATTATTTTGTTTTTAATTTATTGTGTTTGCTTTGCTTTACATATTTATATGTTTGATAGATATTTAGTATTTCGAATCTCTTTGCTTATATTTAACAAATGCTTCCATTAGAGCGTGTTTCCATGGTGACGAAGTACCCATTTTGGCACGCATGACTATGCAAGCCATCAGTAAATGTGGACATAAGCGTTCACATTACCTCCTGGTGCCATAATTCTCCTCGTGTTGGAGATAATTTGAACGCTATTATACATGTACTTTATTTAAAATCATGGCAAACTGTATTTATAAGTAGATATATCAACCTGTCATCATTTAACAATAACTTTAAAAGATATTTTAGAAGTTGCGAGAAACTTTACTGGTGCAATGTTTTCAAATTATGACATTGTTAACTTAAATCCCATGAATTGACGTTTCTTTCTGTTTTGCGTGAACCACAATGGGTTAAAAATGCTCCATTGGCAAGAGTGGTAGTTTTCAATCACGCCAATGGAACAAGAAAAATAGAAACGAAGGAGTGCGAATATTATTGCAAGACATCTATCTTGAATGTACGGAAACTCAAGGGCATTTTAAGCATCACCATAGAATAACAAATGTTGAGGTCTTACTTGCATTTCGGTGAAGTGCTAAAGTGGAAAATCTGCGAGTCTCACCATGTGACTAGTATAATGCTTGCAATTAATGATAAAAGATATTATTTGTGTTGTCGTTGCATCACGTTTCGAGTGTGCTTTTCGAAGATGTAAACAGCAGAAATAGGACTATGAGCAGGACGTGCTGTAGGTATTTTTATGTCGTGAATATCTGGATTATTTTTAATCCAACTGACATACCATCTGCTCCACGTATCGTTCCTTATATCACTTTTGCCTCACATAAAAGTTAATTCAAACACCTTTGTGATTGTTTTTCTCTACATTTTAAGTAAACTTTTAAATGTAGCAAATACTTATTAGTCGAAAACTAACGATAAGCTCCAGACAGTCGGACAAATATTTTTATGTTGTCCACACGAACAAATACAGACTGCATTTTGTGATATTAGTTGTTTTTTTATAACGAATTTTAGATAGGATAAACTTATGTGATACTAGGGGTTAGATTTTTTTTTCAATCTTAAACACTTGGACCTTTAATTTTGTTAATACCTCTAACTAGCAAATTGTTGTGATATTTAAAAGTGATATTGCTTTTTATGCAATTTTTGTGTTGCTCTCTTTTCATCATTGTATACACAGATTTTAATCGATGTGATTTACTAGTATTGTTTATTGGTGTTGTTTATCCTTGTGGTATATGTTGTATCTAGCAGACGTCAGACGCACAACTTTTATCACCGTTATTTATAAATGTTTACAGTTGTAAGGTGGTCGAACACGGTGTTATTGCTTCCGACATTAACGTTCAGTCATTTACCCACCCGTATGAGCCAGGAAGATAAGCAATGTCAATAAAATAATGGTATCTGCTGTTTTTATCAGATATATATCGTTAAAACGGGAACCATTAACAAAATCAATGTGTATTAAGACAATGTTATACATGTCCCAAATCATATGGACTTCTTTGAACGTCTGAAACTGCTGTTTTCTTAACAAGTATTGAAACAGCCATTAGAATGATGTTTTGTAATATTTTACGCATTTCATGAGTAATAAAGCTTTAAGTGTTACGTATTTGTGACGTTGTACTTCACCCCTCTGCCTAAAATACACTTAACCAGATCTGGTTGGAACTCTTCAACCTCAATGTAAAGTGTACATGGGAAGAGATGCTGTACCGCTGACGCATCTTATTGACTGCGGAGGCAACATCAGGTCCATCATCAAAATCTTTTTGTCAATACAAATTACGGCGTTAACCAACAACTATACTTTCTTCACTTTAATAAGAGACATATTTAAGACCGGGAAATTGACATTTTCCCCAAAAATAGTTCCATCTCCATTAAGTTAAGACTGCGCTGTCGACCAACAGATGGTTAGTATGTAAAAATGAGTTAAAAAGGCTTAAAAATAAAGCTGAAGGAGTATCTACAGTGTTAAACGATAAAACGGAAACTGTTAACTACGGGGATGTCTTCAAATGCGGCTGACTACAGCACTGAACTGGATCGGTGATAGGGTTGTCACGGGTTTTGAAAAATAACAAAATACCATTTATAAATTTATAATGAAGAGAAATAACAGATCTGACATATTTATGTATTAGAAACAACGTGTCGTTAATGTTAATCAATTGAAATGAGTAAAATTATAGGGTTTGTAAGGCGAAACGTTTGAATAAGAGGAGTACCTCGTGTTCTTTTCCTTGAAATTTTAAAACACGCATCATTGACATAAAATATACAGGTGGCCATGTTTTAACAAATCAAAATGATGTGAAGGAATTTGGTAGAATGTCGCCCAATGAATATTTATGTGAAATTATTTTGAAACCAGTAGTTTCTAACAAGATTAAAGTTTTCAATATAGCCATATTGAAAAACTGCTTCGCCCCTGTCGGCCATTTTTTAAGAGGGTCGCCGAAAATACATTTTTGTGAAATTATAATGAAATCCAGCATGTTTTTCAGACAAGATTTTCACAAGTTTTTAATATAGCCATAAAAGAATATACTGGCCCGCCGACTGGTGGCCCTGTTTTAACAAAGCAAAATTATTTGAAAACATCTGGAACATTTCTTTGAATTTTTTTTTTAATCCAGCCAGTGGTATATGAAAACCTGCAATATGACTGATCAAAATTGTTGCAAAAAATGAAGTGGATAATGCAATTTTATTAAAATTGGTCTTGAAAATACCTTCACTCCTTCAATAGTTCAACACTTTGAGATCACTTGAACAATAAAATTTGGAAAACCATTATGTTGCAAGTAGCACAAACTATGTAAAAACAATTGTTAATAACTTATAGTGATTATATCGATCGACACCACGATTTAAACAAGCTTATTGAAACACGTTTCTCGGAATGTATTTTAAATCTGTAACTCAAAAGAGACTGTGGAGATATTTAGATAGCCAACATTAACAACATGGTAATGGAAATTGTGATTCTTTCGACACAATTGCGAAATATTTTAGTGTTTTTTTTCTGCTTCGAGCAACTATATCTTACAGAAAATGTTTGTACAAACCGGGCAAGCCATGAGAGTTACTAACTCCTCCCCTACTACGCGGTATTGATCACTCGACACTGGCATCGCCGATCACATGGGGTCATAGTTAATGTCATATGACTCCGATGGTTATTACTGTACATTATCAAATTCGATGAATGAATGCGATAGTTTGTACAAGTTTACCAGGCTATAAAGTTTAAAAAGATATATCAACATTAATTTACAATGACGTTATTTATTTGGGCTACAAACAGGCGAATTCGACGCGCCGCATACTTCTCTTTCTTTATTATCTTGGAATGACACTGCCAGTGTGATTGTTTGGCCAAATATAAGTTTGTATATGCATACATGATGTTCTCGAATACATTATTAAGGAAATAGAATTTATAACAATAAATTATTTATCTAATCTTCAAATTTTGATGACGACCTGCAGCTAACAACAGTTAGTAAATTAGTATACCTTCGAAATAAATTTAAAATGTATTCAACAAGTCAGGAAAAAAAAAATTCCATTTTATTTCATAAACAAGAGGGCCCTAGGACGCTCACCCGAGACGTTGTAACCCAATTGGAATTTGCATCCCCGAGGCATGGCTTATTTTTATCCCAGGGGCATAAGTTGAACAACCTTGAACAAACCTCTGGGCCTTGCTGTTTCAGGTAACGATTTTTTAAGTCATTTTGCTATTTAATTCTATATAAACCATGTGACCCCTCGGGGGTGGCCAGATTTGACCCCAGGGGCATAATTTGAACAATCTTTGGAGAGGACCACTATGCAATGTTACATACCAAATATAGGAAAGCTGTGGGCCTTGCGGTTTCAGGTCAAGATTTTTTAAGTCATTTTGATATTTAAGTCTATATAAACCATGTAACCCCTCGGGGGGTGGCCAGATTTGACCCCAGGGGCATAATTTGAACAATCTTTGGAGAGGACCATTATGCAATGTTACGTTATAGGAAAGCTGTGGGCCTTGCCGTTTCAGAGGAGAAGATTTTTAAAGTCATTTTGCTATTTCAGTCTATATAAACCATTTGACCCCCCCCCCCCGGTTGTGACCAGTTTTGACCCCTGGGGCATAATTTGAACACTCTCCTTGCGGTTTCAGAGAAGAAGTCTATATTAACCATCTGACCAATGGGGTGTGGTCTGTTTTGACCCATGGGGCATAATTTGAACAATCTGTGTAGAGTACCACTAAAGGATGTTAAATACCAAATACAAAACCTCTGGACCTTGCAGTTTCAGAGAAGATTTTAAGACATTTTGCTATATAAGTTTATATAAACCATGTAACCATTTATGTACGCTACGAATATAGGAAAGCTGTGGGCCTTGCCGTTTCAGAGGAGATTTTTAAAGTCATTTTGCTATTCAAGTCTATATAAACCATTTGAGCCCCCCCCCCCCCCCCCTGGGCGTGACCAGTTTTGAACCCAGGGGCATAATTTGAACAATCTTTGTAGAGGACCACTATAAAATATTACATACCAAATATGAAACCTCTGGGCCTTGTGGTTTCAGAGGAGATTTTTAAAGTCATTTTGCTATATATTCTATATAAACCATGTGGCCCCCGGGGTGCGGCCCGTTTTGACCCCAGGGGCATAATTTGAACAAACTTTGTAAAGGACCACTAAAGGATGTTACATACCAAATATGAAACCCCTGGGCCTTGCAATTTCAGAGGAGAAGATTTTAAAAGTCATTTTGCTATATATTCTATATAAACCATGAGACCCCCGGGGCGTGGCCAGTTTTGACCCCAGGGGCATAATTTGAACAATCTTTGTAGAGGACCACTATAGGATGTTACATACCAAATATGAAACCTCTGGGCCTTGTGGTTTCAGAGGAGAAGAGTTTTAAAGTCATTTTGCTATATATTCTATATAAACCATGTGACCCCCAGGGCGTGGCCCATTTTGACTCCAGGGGCATCATTTGAACAAACTTTGTATAGGACCACTAAAGGATGTTACATATCAAATATGAAACCTCTGGGCCTTGCAGTTTCAGAAGAGAAGATTTTTAAAGTCATTTTGCTATATATTCTATATAAACCATGAGACCCCTGGGGCGTGGCCCGTTTTGACCCCAGGGGCATAATTTGAACAATCTTTGTAGGGGACCACTATAGGATGTTACATACCAAATATGAAACCTCTGGGCCTTGTGGTTTCAGAGGAGAAGAGTTTTAAAGTCATTTTGCTATCTATTCTATATAAACCATGTGACCCCCGGGGCGTGGCCCGTTTTGACTCCAGGGGTATAATTTGAACAATCTTTGTAGAGGACCTCTAGAGGATGTCACATATCAAATATGAAAGGTCTGAGCCTTGCGGTTTCATAGATTTTTAAAGTTTTCACTTTTTAAATCTATTTTTAGCTCTGGTGACCTACATATTCAGCGGACCGGAAAGATTTGAACAACTTTGAAAGAGGTCCACCTAAGAATCATTCCTGTGAAGTTTGGTGAAAATCTGCCCGGGCGGTTTAGGAGATGTTGTTTGAATGAAAAGTTGACAACGCACACACGCACGCACGCACGACGGACAACGGGCGATCACAAAAGCTCACCATGAGCACTTTGTGCTCAGGTGAGCTAAAAAGTCACAAAGTCACAAAGAATGTAAACATAAATCATCAATAATTGCAGAAGGATGTCAAAAAGTTAATTAAAACGTCTCTAACAAAAGCTCTCTAAAATGGTGTTTCATATTTCGCCCATTGGGTAGTATTTCTTACTAGAGCATAATTATTCAGTGATTTTTATACTATTATGAGAAGGATAAATCTTTCAGTGATCTGAACAAGAGACACAAAGATTAGTGGAACAATATATCAGACAATTGCTAGCAGCACTATACATGTAGCATCTGCTTAGTTTTCATTCACAAATACAAACTCGTATAACTTTTTTTTTCCATTACTTGCTTACTTTTTGTGCTCAGCGAGATATTATATTTTCATCAAATGTAAGTGTTATAATATTCATACACATACCATTGACAATAATCAGTACTTGGCTTTTTTAAACCCTCTAACAGTTTTCTGTCAACAAATATTGACCATCAAACATGCCTGGTTACATTGTCAGTTGGAGACAAACTGATTACCGCTGTATCATTCTCCATAAATGTATTGGCTTTTATACTTGCTCGACTAAGTCATTGTAAGTGTGTATTGTGCATTATGCACATACAATTTTTCACTAGATACTTCTCTTTTAAACTGCATAACTGTATAAGACATTCAGTAAAAAGAGACATTCAGTATTTAGAGCTACATATTTTTCAGATTTCTGCCATACATTATAATGTATAAAAGGAGTTCTTTATTACTGATTTCAGTATTTTTTAAAGTTTTTGTTCAATACAAACTATAATAAAAAGAAGGTTTTCAGAACTAAGGACACCTGATTTCAATATTATCAATACTTCATAAACATGATCCAATATCTTGTAGAAACAAAATACGTTTCACAATACTGAAAATTCTTGATCGTACAACACAAATTTCACATAATAAATAATAGACTGGTTTGTTTCAAGTCATACAATGAAAGAATGAATGTTGATGTGGATGTTTTGTATTGATATGACAAGAAATTGCTAAATAAAAACACAATTTTCAATGGAGTACAATCAAAAACTATATACACAAGCATTGGGTTACACATCACTTTTCCAGAGTTTTATAGTCTTATCATTTTCCAGTGCCGCTGATGCTATAATATTTTCTGTGGGGTGACATGCACAGCAAAGCACCACATCTGAAATGACACACGAGTTTATGACAACATCATATAAGATGTTGATGTACCTGGTGTTCTTTAAACGTTGCACATTCTCAGCAGTACTAGTAGAAGAATAAGGCAGACACAATGGAGTTTGCATTTCACATGGCCGGCTGTGCCAATATGCATCTTAATGTAGAAACTTACTTAAATTAAAATATCGTCCAATTGTCCTAAGGTCCATCCAATAATCTTAAACAAGCCTCTGTGTTTATTATCAGTGTCTGGTAAATATTAAGATACCAGTAAGTAATCTCATACAGTTTATATAAAAGCAATTAATACACTTCTTAAGTAGATTCACAATTGTCATTAAAGATCAAAATTATTTACTGTATAGCGCAAAATTTCTGCGGTTTCAAATGTCGGCGTTGTTAGTAGTGTTTTGAAATGGCGGTGTCATTATTTGGCGCAATCAGCAATAGCCGCCAAATTAAAATTAGTAGGTATTCTAATCTACGTTTAGAGAATAGTGTAACAAACTCTTAGTATGATTCTGGTCAGGCGTACAAACCTGCGTGGCCCTGAAGTTTCTGTACAATTTCCTTGGTCTGGAGATTCCAAATGTACACCATGTTGTCCTCAGACCCGGACACGATCCACTGCAAGTGCAAGCATACACCAGAGTTCACAAGTCGTAATCAGGTAGACGAAAATATTAAGTAACGCACAGTCCAATTAATAAGCGATGCAACTAATTTAGTGTTACTTTTTATAAAGGGCTAAATTCTTTGTAAAAATTGTTAAAGACCATTTCAGTGGTGGAAAACGTTTTTATGTTTTAATCTTCATAAAATCCTATTATTTGCAACGATAAAGTTATCGATCAATGGACGTGTTTATTGTACAAATATTTATCAAACATTGTTGAGGAACATCTCTTTACAGGTATTTCAATTTTATTGAAAAATATTAATGCTTCAAGTTATTTCATAAGTTTGGTAGCTGCAATATGTGTTATATGGAGAACTTTCCACCACAAAATGGTCCTTCAGCCGTAATGCTCCCAAGACAAATATTGCCGATATAAAAAGTAGCTCAGTATTTGCGACCAGAGCCTTACAAGTAATGCTCAAGCTAACTAATCATATATATTCAAATAAAGTTAAGGTTTTCACACACTAATGGTCATAATCACAAATGTGTTGTGTTTTTTTTCCATCATAATCTACAATCAATAAGACACTGTATTTGAAAATGTAAAGACTTTTTACCATGTAATAAAAAAGTTATTAGCATTTTTGTAATGCCACCCCCTTGGTAAAAAAAAATTGCTCAAGTGGACATGATGTCATATTAGAAAAAGCCACAAAATATGTTCATGTTTTTTATTTTCAGCATATTTTAAACTTCATAACAGTTACATGGACATCTATATGCAGAATAAAAACAACTGTGTGATGTATAAACAATATAAAGAAAAACATTAAAATATGTACAGTACACCAATCGAAAATAAGGACAAATTCAACTAAATTGAAAATGAGTGTCCATACTTTAGTGAGTTGTAATCATATAGGTAAAGGGTAAAGGTGAATTGAGCCCACTAAAATTATGTACATACATATGCAAATGAAATACCAAAAAAGTATGAACTTTCACAATCGTATAACAGAAATATTTGCAGCTAAAGTATTCAGGGGCAGGTTTTGAAAACCTAGCACAGTAGCCAAATGCTGGTTTTTAGTACATATCAGAACTGAACATGTCACAAAACTTTATAAATTCTAATATTCTGTTTCCAATAACAGCTTGGTGACTTAAACTATTATTTAAGACAACTAATACAACTAAATACTAAACATTGTTACTATAATTAAGTATTAGAGTCGCTCGGACCAGTCGTCAGAAAACACCATAGTGGACACAAATGCCAACATACAGGACCCATGAGATCCAATAACTGAATGAATTATCCAACCATCTTTTAACATAGTATTTACACAAAAAACATACTGGCATGAATGTGTTGCAAAGATTAAATCATTTAAAATTAATCCTGTAACAAACAGTGGTCAAGGTTAACAAAATACTAAGGGTAAAACACAAGAAGAACTGACAGTTTTAGTTTCTATTGATCTAGCATCTTTTTATGTAGTTTAAAAATACATTTATTTCCATTTATATACAATTAAAATACTATACATTATCATAATTATACATTAAATATCCAACTTCGTGATGTTAACAGCAATCATATATTGACAAATAAGCAAAATGTTAAAGTACCCCCTCTAAAAACAAATTCGAACACTTATAAAATGTGCTTTCAACTTCAAAGTGAATTCTGGACTATTGTTCAAGAGCTACAAGTGCATCTGAAGCTCCAAAATTACTGTTATTGTTAATACAAATAAACCATGCAAAACTATAAACTTTTACCATTTCTAACTGGAAATATATGATGATCAATGAAGTATGGAAGGGTGGGTTTGAGAATTGACAACAGTTATTTGTAAAATAATATTTATCAGACCTTTTTAAACTAACATTGTCACAAACTCTAGTTTATTCAAATTTCTTACTTGATTAAGTTGAAATAAATGTTTAGTAGCTTTACATGTTATTTTGAGATTAGATTAAACACTGAAACACCTAACATATTTGCTATTTAACTCAATTGTTACTCAAAATGCATCAGCCAATTTAATACAAACTGTTGTAATTGCATGTTGTAGTATTGTAAAAATATATTTTGCATTTATATACAATACATTTAGTTAATGTTGTTGAGTATGAATAACAATTAACCAATAACAAATAATAAATAACTATGTTTAATTTATTTTGTTCATATAATAATTCATGAAGAAAACTTACTTAAATTTAAGCATGGTAACATGTCATTGCTGTCAAAGCAACATTTTCAAAAATTATTAAGTATTAATACAACTAAAAGATGATACTTAAAAGTGTACATCAAAACTTTTGTCAACATGAGCACAATAATGCAGATCATTAAATTAAGTGTTCAATCCAAGAACAGAACTACCATAATCTTGATGATTGTTGTTGGAAATTCTTCTTGTGCAATTTAGTTACCCGGACCTTAGTGTTCCTGTGAAAACTTGAACTGATGAACTGTTTTGTTTCTCTCAAAAAAGCCAATTGATGATTTGTCTATAATAAGTTATAAATGTTGCCATTGATGTGACATCTGGGAACCTGAGCCAGGGAGCTTTAAATACAAAATTATGAAGTGTATATTGTATATGTACAAGTAAATAAAACATAATTGTTATCTACATACACTGAGAATATTGCTCCATTTCTTAGAATTTAGATGTCAAACTATGTATCATTTTGTTCAAATGTGAATCAGTCAACACAAAAAATACAGGAATTCGGTGCAATATGTACAAACGACATTATAAATTAAAAAAGAATGATATATTTTTCAACAGAAAATGGTTATGAATGAGAACTGAATAAATAAAGTCATATAATTGTATTAATTCACTTATTATTAAAATAAATGTTAATATATCTAACAAATAAAGGAATTCCAAGAAGAACCACAATTGTTAAACAAACATGTATGCAATGTGGTGCAAATCAAGCCAGTCTTCTCTTGAATTCAACTCATAACATGGAGTATATGGTTTATGGTGTGTCTTGCATTTATACAGCACTATACATGATCCAACAGTCTCTATTCTGGCACCGAAGTAGCTAGCAGCGTTCGAAAGAATAAAATGTTCCACACGATATTGTCCTCGATACAAGTCCACGATAGCACTGTTTGTGATGGAAGATATTTTCAGTCCTTCATAAGGCTTCCACTTCGCAAGATTTTGTACTGTAGACACATCGTTAATAATTACACCAGTACAGGGAACGTATCAACACGCTCACTATAATCAGTAAATACGTTCACGAGCCTTTTTGGTGGTTCACTGTTTGTGCTTAAACAATATATTTCAGTGTTTATGAACGAACAGAGTAAATGATCATGGGCGGCGCCATTTTGATAATCACTAGGCCAAAAGGCAATATTTTTATTTATCCTTAACAAATGAAATATACATTAATTCGGTCAAATAATTGCAGTTGCTAACCAAAAAGTAAATGTTTCGTTTTAGTTTATGGTTTATTTACAAAATACATGATGTTTATTTATGTAACTTTTCGAGATTGTCGTCCGACGTTGTTCCGAAATATATTGGAAGACGTTACGAAGTGAGTCGATATTACCCAATTTCATTAGTGTGTGAATACCTTAAACACAACAAAGAAGCAGCAGAACATGCAAAATGTTAGGAACATGCTTTCTATACCTAGTTAATCATTCTACTAGATGTTGTTAGATACTATAAAATAATTTTCACACAAAATGAAAATTAAAGCTAGGAAATCTTACCTTTAGCCACCAACAATCAAAGTTACTTGTAGAACACCAATAAACACAAATCTGATGCAAGAACAATTGAATTGGTGTAATGGATATAGTGTCTGATATGCAAATGAGAGATCGTGAGTTTGATGCCTACTCGGGGAACATTTCAGTTTTCAGACAAAATACTTGTTGTACCTACTCAAGTGTCTCAATAAGCCGCTGGCTTCCGACACAATTTAACAAGAAACAATTAACAGGTTTAAGCTTAAAACTAAATAAATGCAAGACCAGCTTGTCATGTAGTGTCACGGTTCAAATGGACAGATGTAAAATATCCAACTGACCTTTCCTCCTGTCACGGAGAAGTTGGCAAATATACAGTACTTCTCATTCTTGTGTCCGGTGTAAGTCTTCAAACACTGTGATCAGAGCCAGCATATGAAATGGAATATACAAATAATAATTCAACTGATAGGGCCTGCCAACTACAGTATTAAATACACATAGAGAAAGACAAATGTGAATATGACAAGGGAAATAACTTCCTGAACTTCAGACTGATTGTCGCAGATTATTTCACCTTTCCTTAATTTTATACCTAATTATAATTTTATAAATTGGACAGAGAACAAAGCTCCATTATCATTGGTATAAAACATACATTTATATGTTTATTTCTCTATAATTATAATTTTACAAGAGTAAACTTCTGTTAAAGGACAGAACATAAATATTAACGAATTATATCAATATGAACACACACATTATACATGAAGTTGTTGAACTTTGTTTCCGCTGAATCAGTGCATCTGTAAATCAGTGCATGTGTAAATCAGTGCATCTGTAAATCAGTGCATGTGTAAATCAGTGCATCTGTAAATCAGTGCATGTGTAAATCGCCACCTAATGATTGCAATGGTCTATCTAAGAAGTGTTAAAGAAGCAGATTAGCCCCAGTACTACTAAGGTGGCTAAATATTGGAAGCATTGAGCCTTTCTAATCCTACCTTTCCTTTACTGTAATCCCACAGCTTTAGGGTGCTGAAAACATGAGACATTTGCTATACATATTGCATAACATTATTGATAGTATTGATACACATATTATGCTACTACAATTTTGTAACAATTTGCTATACATATTGTATAACATTATTGATAGTATTGAAACATATATTATGCTACTAGAATTTTGTAACAACAAAAATGAATAATTTAAATTTTTACATGTTGTTAACTGTGGAAATGTAATAAAATAAGACCTATACAGTGCAGTCTTCACAAAACTATGTCGGACCTACGGACCTGACCGACTAAATTTGTCACGGTCCAAAAGAAATTTTAAGTTCGTCGACCCAAAATGTCAGACTTAAATATTTTCTATCAAATTGAAAGTTAAACAGCACATGATCGTATTAACATCTATTTTAAAATTCAACGGAATTACACGATTGGTATTTTGATTGCAATTTAAAAACACCGATAACCTCGTATCAATACAGTAAGGACGCCATAAGATTCAGTGTTAGATTCTAGGATGCAACCATTTCCGTTTGTGTACGCATGTTTATCAAAGACAAAGAACGCCTACTCGGCAATTAACACACTCCCCTTCTGCACCGGTGTATCAGTTATCCATATATTCCAGACGCAGGAGGAGTCAGTTTTACTACAGCCAAACCAGTCAGCCAATGATAACGCGTAAAGTTTCCAATATGCAAATGAGCGTCGGCAATAGAAAGTTTATCACGCCCTCAGTGTAGGGGCAAGTGATTTGTTACACCATCCTGTTAGGTAAGCGTTTTGTGATGTGCGTGTTTTAAACTCCCACATATTTAATAAATTAATTACTACAAATTAAAAGAAGGCAATTTAATTATTACTTGTGCGAAATGAACATTATTCTAATTATGAGAATTAATATGAAGTTGTGAAACTTGACAAATTGCGTACGCCGATCGTGTCAAAAGTACGTCGTCATTTGTTAAAACAATTACATCTACTAGCTAGTGTTCACTAATAAAAGTATTATTCCAAATCATCCATGTACACTAATTATATGCAACAACTTTGGCTGAGGCAACATTTGAAAATTAGCGACAGTATTGGCAGTACACTTGTCGAAAGTGAAAGTAAATGAATTCCAATTCCTCAAAAATGTTTTGTTGTTTCTATTTAATGAATACAGTCCTTTTAAGTTGTTTCATTACCGGTAATCAACAAACATTAAGATTTTCGACACAAAGAATTGTATTTGTAGTTTTGTGATTAAAAGAGTGGGTGGGGTGAAGATTACTTGGACGCAAGCTTTTGCTATTTAATGTTCCTTCATTTCCTAAGCCTTTTTTAACCACTAGAAACTACATTTTGTTTTTGGACAATTAAAATATTACATTGCATAAAATATGTAAAAATATATACAAGACACTATATAAAAATAATAATAGGATTTTAAATAGAAACTGTATAAACTGAAATAGATGTACACATGTGTTAATCAGACTTAAATTCAAACATATTTGATTAATTTAACTGTGTGAAATATAACAAGTTATGAAGATTATCAGAGACTGAATATGTGTGGTAAATATTGCATACATATAATTGTAAATTATTTTGATTTAACATGTCTACAATTAATTGCAAATAAAATGCAATATGAATAAATGATGTAAACCAGTAATACATTTAAATTATTCTGCAGAGTGTTTGACTGTGTTTGGTCTGACAAATGTGCAGCAGGTCTGACAGATTTTTCTTGTCAGTCAGACCAAATGTCTGACTGAGGACCTCCGAGTTTCGTAAAGACTGATACAGTGTGTGCAAATTATTCAAGTACTGATAAAAATGTTGCAGATAATCTGAATGACACACATTTTAAAGGATCATGCACTGAATGGCTTAACCTTTGCACCTGCAACTGAACTTTCCCAATGTACCGGCATGAAAGACATTTGACATTTCCTGAGCTATAGGTAGCTGTGTTAGCATGAAGATTTATCATAAAGATTGAAACTACAATGTATGCCAAACTGCTACAGAAGTCAGAAGAAACAAACATGTGCCTTTGCAAAATGGTTTCCGTGATCTTACTTGTCAAGTGTTGCTGCGAGTATGTATTTGCCGTTTGGAGAAAACTTTACGAAAGAGACTGGTGGGTTATCATCATCTATTAATGTCTTCAAACACTGGCCCGAGGCTGTGTCCCAGATTCGACTGAAACACAAGCATTGAACAATATATACAATACTAAATGCTTTATAATACAGAATGTTTTCTCAAGAGCACTTACCAAACTTGTTTCAATGCATTGTCTTGTAAGTCATCTATGACAAACATAATGTTTTAAGTGTATGGAATAATCATCTTGACATAAGTGAGGCAAATATACATATGTAAATGTTTGAACCTTTGATACAGGCATTTAAAATCAAAATGTTTCCGACTACTGAACTCACCAGAGTCCATCATAGCTACTGGAGACTATGAGGGAGCCATCCCTGTTAAAGTGAACTGCAGTCACGGGGTCTGAATGGGCAGGTAATGTCTTCAGACACTTGCCTGTCTTCACGTCCCAGATACGAACACTCTCGTCAAACTGAAACCAGCAAACATGCATTCTATAGTCTTGTCAGCTTCTTTACATTAGGTGAAGTTTAGTTCTTTTTCTACGACTGCAAGGGATTTTGAATCGAAGAAACTCAAAATCAATGATGCAGCACTATGTGTCCACTACAGAGGACAATAAATGCTTCAAACAAGAGCTGTCTCAGGACAGCGCGCTCAACTATTCAACCGCTTTGTCAGAGTTATTGGCCTTTATCACTACAAAAAATGGGCATAATTCTCCTAAAATGCTGGTCACAGTTATGTGCCTTGGCAAGTGACCTTATATAATTACCTTGAAGACATGTGTGAAGTTTACACTGAATATCTGTAGCCAATATATAGATATGAAGTTGTTGCACGCAAACTTTAACCTGAAATTTCTAAGTACAAAAAGGGGCATAATTCTGCGAAAGTGCAGGTCAGAGTTATGGGCCTTGGTCAGTGACCTTATATAATGACCCTGAAAACATGTGTGAAGTTTTAATTGAATATCTATAGTAGTTATAGAGATATGGGGTTGTTGCACGCAAACTTAAACCTGAAGTACAAAAAGGGGCATAATTCTGCTAAATTGCTGGTCAGATTTATGGGCCTTGGTCAGTTACCTCATATAATGACCTCAAAGACATGTGTGAAGCTTAACTTGAATATCTGCAGTAGTTGCAGAGATATGTACTTGTTGCACGCAAACCTTAACCGTATTTTTCTCTTGCACGCAAACCTAAACCTCACTTTTCAAAGTACAAAAATAGGCATAATACTGCTAAAATGCTGGTCACAGTTATGGGTCTTGGCCAGTGACCTTATATAATGACCCTGAAGGCATGTGTGAGGTTTCAATTGAATACCTGTAGTTGATATAAAGGACATAAACCTTAGCACAGACTTTTTAAGGCTCACTGCAGATTGGTACATCGAAATCGGAGCATTAGTTCTGTTAGCTACTTAGATAATTTATGTTGTTTTCTAAATTTCGCTTTCGTATTAGAATACACGTAAAATCTATGGGCAGTAATTATAATAGATATAAAGAATTCAATAACAGGACCCACGTATATGTTTACATATCATTACTATATGCTTACGTATTATTATCATTACTATTATTATTATAAATACTAGTTCTCTTTGGTACACTAATTTGCATGTCACTTTAATTAACTGTTTTACGTATCTATAATCGTGATTTTGATGCTTACTTTAAGTATGTATTAATATTATATTATAATGGTGTGTTCATACTTATATTGTTTTCTTGTGCATAGTTGTTGTAAATATGTTATGCTCTCCTGGTTTGGAGGAAAATAAAGTATCTATCTATCTATCTGCATGCAAACTTCAACCTTATTTTCTAAGTACAAAAATGGGCATAACTCTGCTAAATTGCAGGTCAGAGTAATGGGCCTTGGTCAGTGACCTCACATAATGACCTCAAAGACATGTGTGAAGTTTCAATTGAATATCTGTAGTAGTTTACAGAGATATGGACTTGTTGCATGCAAACCTTAACCAGAGCATAACGCCGACAAACAGGTGAGTAGTATAGCTCGAAATATTCAGTGAATAGTCGAGCTAAAAGCAGGACAATTCAATTACATCTACTTTCGCAATTGTAATTTATAATTAACATAATTATTAACATATATTCACAGGTTCCCTGTTACATAGCTATGATACCAATGAAATTTTCGAGGTTGAAGTAATACTAACAAACGTAAATATCAGTTGACTGATCACTACAGGATTTATAACCACACCTCCTCAGGTCAATTTCCAACAAACATAGTTTACAGAATACAAATGATTTGACAAGGCATCTCCGTCAAACAATTAATGGCTAAATGCATTGTCA
This sequence comes from Congeria kusceri, assembly GCA_027627225.1. NCBI lineage: Eukaryota > Metazoa > Mollusca > Bivalvia > Myida > Dreissenidae > Congeria > Congeria kusceri. The sequence goes on along the minus strand of CM051037.1, from coordinate 37,715,175 downwards.
TCCAAATCTTGTTGGTATGTCAGTGGTGTTACTGCTAAAACTTATTATAGAAGTCCCATGGATGTTAACAGATTTCCAAACTATCACGGCTTCATACCTAACATTAATTTCATGACAAGAGGGCCAAGAGGGCCTGAGTGTAAAGCATCATAATGGCTTTTAACAAAAATATTGTTTAAGATTTCAATATAGCCATATAAGGAAAACTGCCCCGCCCCCCGGCGGCCATTATTTTTAACGAATCAAAATGATTTCCAGGAATTTGGTAGACGGTCAGCCAAGGAACATGTTTGTGAAATTATTTTGAAATTTAGCCAGTGGTTTCAGACAAGAAGATTTTTAAAGTTTTCAATATAACCATACAAGGAAAACTGCCCCGCCAGGGCCCCGCCCCCTGGCGGCCATGTTTTTTAACAAATCAAAATGAAAGGAATTTGATAGAGGGTCACCAAAGGAACATTTATGTGAAATCATTTTGAAATCCAGCCAGTGGTTTCAGACAAAAAGATTTTAAAGTTTTCAATATAGCCATATCAGTGAAACTGCCCTGCCCCCAGGCAGCCATGTTTTTTAACAAATCAAAATGATTTCAAGGAATTTGGTAGAGGGTCACCCAATTCTGTGAAATTATTTAAAAATCCAGCCAGTGGTTTCAGTCAAGAAGATTTTTTAAAGTTTTCATTAAAGCAATATAAGGAAAACAGTCCCGCCCCCTGGCGGCCATATTTTTTAACAAATCAAAATGACTTGTAGAGGGTCACCCAAGGAGCATTACTGTGAAAACTATTTTCAAATCCAGCCAGTGGTTTCTGACAAAAAAGATTTTTTTAAGTTTTCCAGTTTTTATGCTTTTGGTTGCCATGACAACCAGAGTTTTCAATATATTTTAATAAATTGAAGGAATTTGGTAAAGGACCATCCCAGGAACATTCCTGCCACATTTGGTTAAAATCCGCTTAGTGGTTTCAGAGAAGTTGTTTAAAGTAAAATGTGGATGACGGACGATGGACGCCGGTCACAGACTGACAACATTCGTGCTCAGGTGAGCTAAAAACAAAACAGAATCATAAGCCTAATATAGTATTCAGATTCAAACTTTTCAAATTAAGTAAATGTGATACAATCTGTTCATCAAATTATTCTCTTAAAGCGCTTTGAATTTTCACAGCCAGCTTAACACTTACTGATCCAGAGACTATCAGATTTGACTGTGGGTTGAAATTGCAGCAGAACACGTAGTTACTGTGCCCTTTGAGAGTCTTCATACATTTACCCTGCAACACACAAACATAACATATCAGGCACCAACCACCCATGGGAATACATGGTGTACTTGGTAGAACGGATTCATGATTCAACTTTCAAATGTCTTAAGTGTTTTCTCAAAAACAAAACAGGAGTCATTCCGACAAAATTTAAGAAGTAAGAATAAGAAGAATAATTGCTAAAAGAAATGTTTAATGATCAGTTTAATGTGGTCTTTGCTAGCTTCAATGCCATTTTTGTTTTATTTATATTATTTTTATTTCACATGACTCCCGCACATAGGTACTGTTTTAATTTAGTCACTGATCTGTTATCATTAAAAAATATATAGAGAACACAACATGACTGTGGTGTTCCGCTGGCTTGTATCACTCGAGTTGATTGTGTAACGCTGTATTCCAAGAGCCCACAGGGCGAGTAGAATACAACTTTACACAATCAACGAGAGCAATACAAACCATTGTCATGTCGTATTCCCTTTATTAGATACCTCCATACGATCTAAACATCCACATAAATGATAGGAAACACAAACAAAATAATAATAAAATAGTACTGTAAAAGAATGTGCAGGAATACATGTCATGCCGATCAACGACGTCATACAATTCTAATAAACATGTAATCTTTCGTCGTCGTGTCTGTAAATAGAATGGGGTGCTTCCCAATGTCGCTTGGAACCTTACGGAAATATACGATACTCAATGAACATAAAAGGTTGTCCCGTTTTTCCACCTGTTGGATATGGGAAGTTAATTCACAGTGTGAAATACAGAAATTCTGTCTGACCAGTTGTATATTATTCCGAAAATATACTAGTATTATGAGTCAGAATATCTATAGCAGGGTGGCCACTGAAATTCCAAAATAAAATTCCCGGACGTTTCCCTGATTTTTCCATGACCAGAATGTGATTTTCCATGACATTTATTGTCAAACTACTGGTAAAATTAGTGCAAAGCGGTGATATCGTACATAAATATATGACCACTATTTTCCATTTTTAGCCATATTTACTATTTTTAACTCCTCATTCTAAACAAATATGATAATTTATTGTTGAAATATTCATTAAATTCTAGCTGTTACTACTTCATTTTGGATTTGTTACAACACTTTTGGTCCAATTCCCTGATTTTTGCCCAACGTGGAATTGTTTTCACACTTCCCTGTTTCCCTGTTTTCCTGAGTCGGTGGCCACCCTGTATAGGTATATAATCAAAATAAAAATATAAATCATTTGAAATAATACAATAATGTGTAAGAGATATTTACAGTCCACATGAATGACACTATTTAAACTAACACACACCGAAGCAAAGTCCCATATTTTCAGTGTTTTATCGTCAGAAGCACTGCACAGCAGCTTACTGTCGGTTGACCAGGAAACGTCAGATATACCCTGAAAAGTATGAAGTCTTATTTTGATTTATACTGATTTCTACAGCAAGCATTTGTGTGGCAAATGGCAAAGCATGCTCATTTCAAGTGAAATGAACTGGCACATGGAAAAGTTGTTAAGTTGTCTAATATTCCATTTTTAAAAGAATATAAGTGTGATCGTCGTTTATGTACATGAGCGTGAACTTTAGTAATTACATACCTTTGTTACTTACTTCGCTGAACAAACTTTGACAACAAAAGCAATTTTAAATGGCAACTAAATCTGTCCTAAAATATACTTCTTAATTAGAATAATACTCTTACCAGTTTATGGCCACTTATTGTTTTTTCAAATTTGCCATCATATGCACCCCAGATTTTTATCAATTTATCAGCAGCTGAAGATAAAAGTTTGTATCGTAACTTAAAACAATTGCAACGCCATATAAAATGTGAATCAGGACTTCATCTCCATGCAGGCACCAATGTCTATTTTCTTTTTAAAGCAGGACCAAATAAAAATTGAATTATCTTATTAAAAGCAATTCAATTCATTACTTGTGCAAAATCATAATGGGACATTAAGCTAAAATACGTTAAATGTTATTCTATACAAGTTTCTAAATAATTAATCTGCAGGTGTTAATGAATATAAAGATGATCTAGATGAATAGTGCGAATAGAAAAGAGCTGTATTTACAAGAACTGGCCAGCCATTCTCCGCTAGGACTGAACTTGACAGACGAAACAGCTTTAGTATGACCAGCTAATGTGAACTTCAGCGAGTAGTTGGGCTTCTGCAAAACACAAACATATATACAATTAGTATTTCTGTCATTTTATACCATGCAGTGTATTATACAATTATACAGGCATGCAACAATGCTTTTTTTTCCAGAGTACCATATGATTATTTTATGCAAATCATGAATATTTTCACTGGTCAAGGAGAAAACACGAGGGCCATAAGGCCCCAGGTCGCTCACCTTAGGGGCTAAGGAATTAAACTGTTCTGAGCAAGTTACATGAAGATTCGGCTAAACATGTGGCCTCTAGATTGTTCACAAGCTTTTTTTTTCAAGTTGGCCTAGTGACCTAGTATTTTACCACGTGACCTGGGTTTGAACTTTCCTCCACCTCCCCTCACCTGGCGGCCATGTTTTTCAACCGACCGGAACCATTTTTGTTGCTCAGCCAAGATATCATATGAACAAATGTTCTGGGCAAGTTTCATGTTGATCGGGCAAAAAATGTGACTTCCGTAGTGTTCAAAATCTTCTTCTATAGCCCAATTAGGAAAACTGCCCACCCCCCACCCCCCTGGCGGTCATGTTCATTGACAGACCGAAACCATTTTCAAGCTCGGCAAAGATAACATAAAAACAAAGGATCTGAGCAAGTTTCATGTTGATTGGGCAAAAAATGTGACTTCTAGAGTGTTCACAAGCTTTTCCTGTAGCCATATAAGCAAAACTGCACCCACCCTCTGGCGGCCATGTTTTTCAATGGACCGGAACCATTTTTGAACATGGCCGAGATATCATAACAACAAAGGTTCTGAGCAAGTTCCATTTTGATTGGGCAACAAATGTCACTTCTGGAGTGTTCACAAGCTTTTCCTAAAGCTTTTCCTATAGCCATATAAGGAAAACTGCCCCCTCCCCTCATGGCCATATTTTTCAATGGACCGGAACCATTTTTGAACTCAGCCAAGATATCATAAGAACAAAGGTTCTCAGCAAGTTTCATGTTGATTAGGCAAAATATGTGACTTCTAGAGTGTTCCAGGCTTTTCCAATAGCTATATAAGAAAAACTGCCCCCACCCCCCCCCCTGGCGGCCATGTTTTTCAACGGACCAGAACTATTTTTGAACTCAGCCGAGATATCATAAGAACAAAGGTTCTGAGCAAGTTTCATGCTGATTGGGCAAAAAATGTAACTTCTAGAATGTGACTTCCAGAGTGTTCACAACTTTTGTCTATATCCATATAAGAAAAATGGCCCCGCCCCCTGGCGGCCATGTTTTTAAACGGACAGGAACCATTTTCGAACTCAGCCGAGACATCATGAGAACAAATTTGTTCTAAGCAAGTTTTATGTTGATTGGCCAAAAATGTGACTTCTAGAGTGTTCACAAGCTTTTTCTTCAATTGGAACTAGTGACCCAGTTTTTGACCCCACGACCCAGTTTTGAACTTGGCCATGATATCATTGGGACAAATGTTCTGACCAAGTTTCATGAACATTGGCCAATAAATGTGTCCTCTAGAGTGTTCACAAGGTAAATGTTGATGACGCACGACGGACGCCACACTGTGGACAAAAGGCGATCACGTTGTGCTCAGGTGAGCTACAAAAAACAACATGTTCATGGGGGCAGCTCCCCATATTTCGGTGGCAAAATGGCACATTGCTGAACTTGACATACATATAAATATAAGCAATCAAACAATTAAACATCATCTTACAAGTGACTGTGACTTGGGGGTTGTGGCTGAGGTGGCGTTTGAAGGAAGACAAGAGGTCAGGGATATAAAATCTGACCCTGCAGTGAGAGGGGGTTTGATATCAACTGCGTCAGACTTTGTAGCTGTATCCGACGACATTGCCACTATTGAATCCAGCAGTAATCTGAAATAAATATCATAAAATAGCATTACTGGTATTTACTTTTTACTAAAGGATTTATTTGATTTAGCTCTGCTTTAACAGTGTCATTAAATGTAAATATTACAGGTAGATTAAACAAGGGGCCATTATGGCCATAGAGTGTTCAAGCTAAATTGGCTTATTGTTAACTGGAATTGCTTGTTAGCATGATTTGTTTACAAATGCAATTTTGTATAGAATCAAATTGCTAATGCATCCAAAATGAAAGTGTCATTATACAAATATTTATGGAATATTACTGACTATTGAGGAATACTTTCTCTGTCCAGGTATGTAACATTTTATAGTTCACAATAACCATGTATTTATAAAGGTGAAAATGCGATCAAAATCCTGTCGGAACAATATAGAACAAGAGGGCCATGATGGTCCAAAGCGCTCACATGAGTTCTTGAAATGACAGAGATTAGTCCTGAATCTAAATGTTACTGCATACAAAGTGACCCACATCACCCAGATTACTTTTGTTGATCTGGCAATCGACAGACACAATACAGATCCTGTCCGGCCTATTTCTGTAGTTGACCTGGCAAATGATAGATGCAATACAAATGCCTGTCCAGCCTACTTTTGTTGTTGACCTGGCAATTTACAGTCAATTAACGGCTGAAGGACCATTTCTGTGGTGGAAATTTCTCCTATATAACACGCAGCAACCAAAGTTTCATCGCTACTTTCATGCGCTCAAATGGCATGGTTAGAATTAATATTTCTTAATAAAATTTACATACCTGCAAAGAGAATTTATTCCTCAATAATGTTTCATAAATATTTGTTTGATAACACTTCAATTTTGGATGCAACATCAATTTAAACCTACACACTATTGCATTTTTAAACACATCTAGCTGTCCTCCACTATGTAAACTTTAATAAATATTCTGCTACACTGAAACAATTGTGTCATTTCGATTGGTTATTCAATTCTATTAATAAATACATTCATCATCCGATTGGTTGAAGCATATTTGAAGGGTTAAACAAGGCAAGGAAAACATGGCAGTCTGTACATGAATGTAGATTTATACAAAAGTTTAAATCGGAATTAAACGCATGTCCTAGGTAAATTTCGGCACATGATAAGCAGTTTAGGTGTTGTTTAAGTAAAATACATTGATAGATAACTTTATTGTTACAAATAATGGAAATTTATGAAATTTTTAACTTTCAGTTTTCCACCATGTAAAATACCTTCCGGTGAAGAGGCATTACAGTGAATTTAGCCCAATCTGAACTAGACATGTGTCCGTAGGACACGGATGCCCCCACATTCCGCAGGTTGTCACAAAACTCTGCTGATGTCGGAAACAATGCACCAAAATACCCAGGTGCACAAAGTTCACATGCTGAAGAATATGTTAATAAAGTTTCATCTGTCTAGCTGTTATACTTTTTGAGTAACAAGCGACACAAATCCAAAAATGTCATTTTTTGCTAAAAAAAGGGCCATAACTCCGCTGACGTCCGAAAAAAACTGCACCAAAATACCCATGTGCACAAGCCCCGATGCCGATGAATATGCTATTAAGTTTGATCACTCTAGCAGTTGTACTTTTTGAGTTATGGGCGACACAAAAATCCGACAGACGGAAGGACGGACGAACTGACAAGGGCAAATCTATATGCCCCCCCTCTAAAGTGGGGGCATAAAATGTAGCACTAAATTTGCATAAAACGTCTCATTTATTAGACTAATCTCTATAATTATGCCAACATATGCCTGGAAATTGGGCACACTGGATAGAAAGCCAGGTTCAAAGTAAATTGGGCATTATAATAAACTCCTAGACATACACAAGCATAGAAAGCATTCCTTTAGAAATCAAGGACATGCACTGTTTTGGGTTTTTTTTTTATTGGAAATGGGACAATTATTCAGGTGCTTACAGTGAAAAGTTCCGTTTTTTGACCACTTTTAAAGGCATTTATGATCTACAGTTATACATAAATTGTGCATGTTTGGTTAATATTGGGTGTAAAAGGTTTCTATTCAGCACATAGTCCATTTTTTGCATTTTTTCTCACAAACAAGGGACAAAACTGGGCAATTCCTAATGATTGGTTAACATTAAGTGAAAAATGACGGTTTTAAGTTGCACAATGTTTGATGAGTTATGACGCAGGACTGTTCCCCTATACCAATAGCTCACAGAGCACTTCATGCACAGGTGAGCTTAAAAGGATAACTTTCCATTACAGAAATGGTCCTTCTGTGCCTATGTGCATTATTCACGATAATGCAAATATTTGTAGCTCAATTTTGCACATCGCTTAACAAGTTATGCTACACAAATCCCATGCAATTCAAGGCTTGGACTTGGAATTCAGCCCTGACCGCCTAAGTGAGAAGCAAGTGTGACAACATTGGGCTTGCTGGACAACCAAAGTTACAATAAATGTGTGGAACGTCTAATATACAAGACTGTACTAGTTCTTCCTCAATACTTTGAGCAAATGTGTAGATTAATGTACGGCTCAAAGTTCTTCTCTGTAAAGGCAAAAATAATGTCAAAAACAACATCCGGAGTACAACTATATTATCGTGTTTCAACAACCAAATTCATCACAACAAAAGCAATATGTATTACCATCGACGTCAAATTATACGTTCTTTGTAAAGAAATGTTCAAAACAACTATTTAAAACAAAACGTTAAGTGCGGATGTTTTGAAATGATTATCAAATTGAAAGGGAAGTCAAGGCTACACTACACTGTTTTTCATACGCAGCTTCTACAGACCAGTAGGGGTGTCAGTTATTTCAGCTGGCGGAGTAGTATTCAAAGAAGTGTCTAAAAGTAATGTATAAATGCAAAGGAAGACACCTGAGTAATTGAAATTGAGTAGTATTCAAAGAAGTGTCTGAAAGTAATGTATAAATGCAAAGGAAGACACCCGAGTAATTGAAATATTATTTAAACAAAGGTATATTGAATAATTTCAACCATAATAATTTACTATATCGACACAAATAAAACGTTTACAGTGTGATGTTGTTCGCGCTGTTCAATAGAGAAAGTATGTCTAATAATAGTATAGCCATATGGGCACTCCTTGGTGGGCAATGAAGGAAGCTGACAAGTGATGAGCTTTATCGGCAGTGCGAAGACTGTTTTGAATGATCAGATGGATGCAAGTGTAGTGTGCATCAAGGGAGGTTGTATGTTCAAGGAGTGTTTAATGGCTGAGTGTACGCTATTTTACAGACTCATGAAAATAAATAAACATGGAACCCGTTTTCGAACTTTTTATGAGTATACAATTTGCATTGTGTAGTTATCGCCAGTTTCCTTGGTTTCTTAAAAATAGGCGTTACCATCTCTTTGATTGGCTGCATAACACACATATACAGTGCAAAAACAATGTAAAACAGTGTCTTATTTTAATATCTTCATTTTCATAAAGCAAAAATATTCTGCTGATAGCTGCGAAAGCAGCGGTCTTTATGTGACAGCCGACTAACATGGAACTTAAGGTGTTCTAGTGAGAAGTAATATATAAACTTCGTTACCACAAGTATTGACAATTGGGTTGCGCAAAACACATTTCTCATAAACACGTATCAACAAACCCGATTATAAACTAATTTGATGTTAACCAAAAAGCGCATGTATTTGCTTGTTACTGTTTTGTGATGAAGATTTTTGTTTTTCATTTCTAATTTTAGATATGAAGTGAGGAAATATACTGCAAAAAGTTAAATCCAGATATGGCATTCTGACATATGTGCTATTTAACTTAACTAATTAAAGAAACAACAAAAACAAACAAACAAGAATCATTTGAAAGTTTGAATTGTCAACTTACAAACCATGATGTACCTTAATGTTGTTGTTAAACACATATCTGAACTATATACTTAACTTGACAATTGCCATTTTGTACACGAACTTGTGCTGCAAATATTGACACCGATTTTTATCCAAAAATAAGCTAATAGATGCATGTTTATCAGTTGTTTCAAGCAATAATTTAAATAATGATCATTACATACCCTGTAAATTGTGTAATTACAAAATCATCCTTACCGTTAATAAAGGACTTTTTTTGATAAACAGCATTCAATTGAATTACAATACTTATTGAAAGGGTAGCATAAACCACAACAAATCAAAATACGCAATTCGAAATTTCACAGTATACTCTTTCCAAGCATAGTTTGACTGTATTTTTATTATGATTTTGTTTGAAGGTTTAATTATAAAACCCAAAACTTGATCTCGATGACGATTTCTTGATGATTGTATTATGAAACATGTTTATATACCCGGTATACTATAATTATCATATTGGAATGTGCATTGAATTGACCAAATTTCAACTGTTCCCATATTGCGGTGTATGATAAGTCCTTAAAAGGCACTTGATGAAATCTTCGTTATGTGTTACTCTACCAAAATATCCGGCGGTAAGCTCTACAATGTTACACTTATGTTATTACAAATGTGCTAAAATTGTCTCGAATGGTTGCATATCTTTCCATAGCAAAATTATAATCATGCCGTATCGATGGTCACACAGTTTATGCTGAAATTACAACTTTTCGGATTGGCATTACATCTTTAAAACAGACTAGCCAAATTTCACGCCTCAATAAAACATAACATATAAACTGGATTTATTCCAGCGTCTGTGTTGTAAGTCAAATATTTGACCGTTGTTTATATTAAAATTCTTATAATAAAATCCTACAGCTCAGGTTCCTTTAGGGCATCACAAAAGCCGTCGTCGAACATTTATACAACGCACCTTCAGTTGGTTCAACTATAAATGTGAAGATTCAAGCTCCTATTCATTATCAAATAATATTTTAATTAACAACAGAATAGCTCTAGAAACTAGATGTGTCACATACACGGATGCCCCCACGTACAACACGTGTTTGGACACAGACAAAGGGCATGTCGCCAACACTAGTTTTTGCCTCGACAAATTTATTGTCATATATATTCTATAGTAGAAAAAATGATAAGGGGTCAAAATTCGTCAAAAATTTGTCACATCCAAAATTCCTTCCTTTACGGCAGTGTTTTGCCGTGAATTTGGACTATTGGGGACAAGGGCCCTCAAGGCTTGAAAAAGTGGGGACAAATTACAAAAAGGACACAGAAAAAAAAACGTTTTACACTTCATGAATTTTCCCAGAGCAGATTTTTGTTTTGAAAAAGTACATACCAGCTGTTTTATTTCATATTTGTTTTTCTTTTCTGTTCAAAAAAGGATTAATACATAATATTGTGTTCTTAATTAATTCATAAATTTCTGTTGATCAATTTTAAACTGCATTCTTAATACCTTATAACCTTGCATTATTTATTCCAATTTGAACAAACAATAAAATCCGTTATAAACACAAGGCATTAATAATGAAAACTGTTAAAACTACAAAGTGAACAGTGTGACGTCATCAATTAGCCGGACATCCAAAAGTTCAAGCCGTTATCAACACCCATAGCAACTGTGTCGGTTAATTCGACTTCAAAAGGCTTTGATGTGTCTGAAGAAATGCGGCTGTCATCTAGCAGTTTGTCGCTGAAAAGTGATTTTCACGCTTAGCATGTGGACCGCATGTGCAATTACCGATTGATACTGCTGTACCTGAACTGCTCAAGCGCTGCTGATAGAGCGTTAATGAATTAAGTGTTATAGAGAAAAAAACTGGTTATAAATTTACGTGACGTGACTATCAATTATATAAATTTTACTAAATATGCAGAATTATTTGCTTGTAAATTGTGTGCACCCGTGGACCCGCTTGGTGGGGACAAATCATTTATTTTTGCGTATATGGCGCAAGGCCGCATCATCGGCAAAACACTGTTTACGGTCATCTACACATAAAGGTTCTACAGCTGTAAATGTTTGAGCGAATTCCACACAACACTTAAAGATGAGTGTTCGTTTGTACAGACAGACAAGTGCAATCAATAATGCCTCCAACTTTTTGGGGACATAACAATAAAAAGATAATATGTAGACCTACTGTGGAATAAATAATTGTTGCGGTGGTCTAATTTTCGCGCTTTTCGCGCTCCCGCCATTGCGCGAATTTATTACCACCGCGAATATTTACCGATTTCGTAGGGTAACAACGTATTGGGAGCTTACACAGACGTTCAAATGTACGTCGGCAATCGTTGGTAAATATACGCAGATAGGCCTATATGTTTGGATGCGAATGCTTTTATGATCGTTTTTTAATGTTTTCTCCATTGGCTTCATTCTGATTTATGAATGCATATTTTTTTCTTTTAAATTAAATTGTGGGCATTTAAATGCGATCATACACTGCAGATCTGCTTTATCGCCATTCTTGGGGTCCATATATATAAATATACATGTATATACTATAGCACATTTTCATGACCTTAAAACATAAATGTAATTAACTTGCCTTTTTCATTGTGGTTAAAATACTTAATGTGTTATATCCATATGTAAAATATTCCATTTGTATATAAAAATATCGAGATCTAATATTATTCCTTGCAATTAATTTCAAATTGCGTATAATCAATTCGAAATCCAAAACGCCTTTCCGAACATTACTGTTCAGGTGGTGTTAATACAAAATCAATTTCACCATTTAACTGCACGTGTATTTCATGTTAATCCTTTGTTCTGGTAAAAAATACGTGCAAAAATTATGCTGACATGTACAACATCACATCATCTGCATGGAAAGCGTGGGTGCATTGATTGCAATAAAAACACTTTATTTAATGCTAAATAGTGAAATATAGAAAAATATCAGTGAGATATATCCCTATATCACTCACAGTGAGGGACTACTTTTTTGGGTCCCGATTTAATACGGTAAAAGAAACGGACCGTCATCGATGCCAGGCTCAAAACTGTGAAACGACGTCATTATTCTGACGTCATGACGTCATGATTCCCGTTATATTTTCCACTAACATGTAAAACATAGAGGCATTAAATAAAAAGATAATTTGTTTGTTTCTTTGGTGTGACAACACGTTATATCATCACCGAAAAGGGAGAAAATTTACATATTATCACTCGCGCAAAGGCTCGTGAAAATATTAATGGTCTCCCTTTCCGGTGATGATAGCACGCGTTATCACACCGAAAACAAACAAATATCCTCTAAAAAGCGCAGAGTTCATTAAGATGTTTACTTTGTATGAAAGGTTCGTAACGCAAAACAGCAAAATTGTATTTCTATAACACAGTTGTGCAAAGGCACGATTTTGAACACTCGTAGTACAATGAGTAAAAGGAACATTAAGATGTTGCTTTTCACAAGTTGATCTTTTTAGTAAAGAATCAGCGCCCGCGATGTGGAGCCGAAAAGAGAACTTCAATTGGCATTTTATTAACAACAAGGTGTCACTTTGACAAAACGTGATACATTGTATCTATTGTCTCGCCTAAATCTGCGACCACTGCTGTCAATTAAGAGCCTAATCCGGTACTAATATACGCGTTCATTACAACAAACAAGCTGTCACAATAGGGCCCTTCATTGGCTGTCTGTATGGTTTTTCGTTTTATTGCATAATTGACACATATTTTGTGTAAAAAACAATTATCGTTTGTTTGTTTTCCAAAATCGATCAAATACGAAATGCGCGAATTTAAGACTGCGCGAATATGTCCACAATCGTAAATGCGCTAAATTTGTACACCGCGATTTCAAGTGATTCTACAGTATCATCTTTGTTCCACCAACATTAAAATTATTCTACAAGCATCCCGTATCAGGTAAGCTGTCCTTATTGACGTAGTCAGCATAACTTTATGATATTTTGGTGTCCATTTGCTCCAGAAACATTTTATTTTGATAATATTACTGTTCAAAGTTGCCACCTGGATTCTAGGCGGCGCGTTAGTATGAAAACGAGCCTTAAAGCCTTGGTCACAACCAGGTTGCATCGACCTTACGTCGAGCTTGCGTTGAGATTTTTTTCAAAAACGTGCGTCGGACCTACGGCGCCCGTGTGTGTTTTTCTCGATTGCAAGGTCGCCGCAACAACCTCTACAGATATTAGCTCAAGCGCTTAAGTTGATGCATCGGCCTTGCGTCAATCACCCTTCGTGCGGGCACCGTGCGCACATCATGCGATCAACCTTACGGGTACTCTACGTTTATTGCTTTGAAAATGCCTGTCGCAAGCATGCAAGTTGCACTTGCGGATGTCGCATCACGTCCTTGTGTAGTAATTACGGATTCCTTGCGATAAACGCACCCGCAACGCAAGAAACAAACCGACAACTCGCGCTCGCCGCAAGACACTTGCGGTTATCGCACAGTGACCGCAAGGCGTTATGTGCCTCATATAGATAACCATGATTATTTGCATGCTTTTAACACATTTTCCATATTATCTCTTTATTTCACGTGCGTTACAATTGTACTGCTACTTCAATATTTTTTAACAAATTTGAAAATTTAACCATAGCATCTTCTGATATACATTTCATGTGTACAACTTGCGGTGATCATGCGATCACTATGCCCTGGTTGTACGTCGACATAAAAATTAATTCACAGTCGCACGGCTTACGGTCGCCGGAGGACAGACGCACATCAATTGCATGATTCACTGACATTTGTGCGTTTGGTCTGCCGCCACCGCAGTGGGTTGTGACTGAGGCTTAACAATTGCTAAAGACTGTACCATCACCATGATTTGGCATGAAATGATGAACCATGATTTGCAAGTTATAAAAATGTTCGTTGACAATATCAAAATAAAAACGATTCGAAGGTTTTGTGACGACAGTCGGACGAGTCAGGTACTAACCTGATGTGCCTAAAACTATATTTGACACCAGGAGTAAGATTTACCAAATGTTTATGTAATTCAGATAAGAATTTATTACATGCGTTCACATTGTTTTCATTAAGTTTCTTCCCGCATGCATTAGAGCGCATGCGCAGTCGATAAAACGATCTATGAACCTAACGCAAATATACACGAAAGAATTTTAATTATTTAATCAATCGGAATGAGGAGCTCATACAAACATACACTTGAATGACAAGATATGCTAGAAAAACACTGACGTTAAGCAAAGATGTGTTGTAATGATTGTTTTTCACCGTGTATATAATTATTCACAGTTAACATAATATACTTAAATTCCAATTAATTTAATTTACAAAAAGACATTTTCTAGCGATGTATTAGGGGTATGACTGAATAGCGGAAAGGGCCCCGTGTGTTTTATTGTTAACGGAAAGGGCCTCGTATGTTTTATTGTTAACATTTTGAAGCTATTATCAGTATTTTATTGTATGTTTTCCAGTGATTTATACGGAAATATCAGTGACATAAAATTGGTAATTCACTGTTTAAAGTAGTAAAGATATGCGCATACTACAATTTTCATCCAATTCCATCATGTAATAATGACTTTATGAAGGATTTTACGGGTCCAGCGATAGAAAGTCACGGAAAGGGTCGAACTCTATGGAAAGGGCTAGTCGTAAGAAACGGAAAGGGCGTTCAATGTATGGAAATGGCCTTATATTATTTATTTTGAACATTTTATAAATGTAACAAATAAATAATGATTTTTTACACAGTAACTCAAAGTATCAACCAATCTCATCAAGAAATAATGATTTGGGGAATATTTTTATAGTTCCAATATTAGAAAGTTACGGGAAGGACCGTACACTTCGAAAAGGGCTTTAAGAATCGGAAAGGGCATACTTCGGAAAGGGCTTCACATGTTTTAATATAACACGTATTATATAAGATAACTAGGTTTATGAACAATAGGCATTTCGTCCAATACATCAAGAAATAATGACTTTGTAAATGTTTTAACAGGCCCAAGGATCTAACCATTCGGAAATGATCAAAAACTACGGAAAGGACTACTCGGTAATTTTCGCAAGAAACCGAAAGGACATAGAACTGTTAAAACGATTTCAAACCGACGAAAATGTTCTTCTTTTTAAATACATATGCGAGTTTCAGTGAAATACATAAGTCATTGTTTAATTCATTGGCTGTTATCTGTACTCCATATAAACATGAACATAGAGAATATTAGGTTGGTGTCTTAATGTACTTGAGTTTATTCGGCGAGTTGGAGAAAAGTTTACATGGCGAGGCTCTGCCGAGCCATGTAAACTTTTCGTAGACGAGCCACATGAAAATATTTATACGCAGAAATATTTTAAAATATTTTAATTAAAAAAAAAACGGAGCGAGTACCTTTAATTTTGTACATAGCCTTCTCACTAGCGTATAAATACAATAACAAGCAAATTCCTTACGCTAGAACGCGAAATAGTTCTCAAGTTTAGCGTAAATTTGTGGAGAAACAAAGCAAAGAAACACCACACACTTCGATTCAAATTTAATCAGTTTCTTAAATCACACATTTTAAATATACAATATGAAGAATTTAATGAAAAATAACCAACAGTTTTCTTCTAGTCAGTTAACGGCAGCCATTTGCAAACAAGCCTGAGTCACGTAGTAGCACATGTGTCAATTACACACCACGGATATGCGAAGCACGAAACTCAACAAAGAAACATATTGGAACAACACAGATTGTTTGATTTAATTTGTGTAAATATTGAAATTCTGAACATTGAACACTGCCCCGTAAAATTGAGAGTGTGTCTGAAGGAGATTCGTTGAAGTTGAGAGCGACACTGATTGACATCAATCCATGCAGTTGAATAAATTCTTGAAACGATACCTCCTGAACCATGTGAACTGAACTGTGAGAATCTTCATTGCCATTTTGTTCATTTTTGATGTTTGTTGTGTTAAATAATTCAGTTTCGTTTCATTTTGCATTAAATCATCCCATAAAATGTTAAATGTGACGTTATCAATATTATCTGACATGTTTTTTTTCTTCTTTTGTTCAGTTTATATTTATAAAAATTAATTTTGACAGGTTTATGTTGGATTTTAAGCAGACAACGTTAAATTCACTGTTGATATATTTTATGTTTTTTTTTATTAGTCTTTTA
This sequence comes from Congeria kusceri, assembly GCA_027627225.1. NCBI lineage: Eukaryota > Metazoa > Mollusca > Bivalvia > Myida > Dreissenidae > Congeria > Congeria kusceri. The sequence goes on along the minus strand of CM051037.1, from coordinate 37,698,883 downwards.
TTGTTTATGCGATATTGTTATTGTTGAAATTGAGTGTAATTATATAGAATAACAACAAAATGTAAATTTTTCAATTGTATTATTCATAAAATAAAATGCTTCTTTAATGTATTGATTAATATTATCGAGTGAAATTGTAAACAAGTCGTACCGGAAATGAAAGTTACAAAAAAGTAGTCCGTCATGTAGGTGTTAGATAAAGGCTAGGTGTCGGATAAAGCTTAAGTTTATCTGACACCCTAGATTTTCTTCTATAAAATCATTTAGTGGTCGGATAAAAACATATTCTTATACCTTTATTGCAATAAACTACTCAAAATATAAGGTGCCATAATAATAATATACATTAATCATCTTTCTAATGTCTGATTCCCGCAATTATACCAAATACATAAAATATGTTATTATAGATATAGAACACGGTTTCACTACAACCATTGAAGTACAATTCAACTTAATGTTGTAAATAAGCCCATTAATGATACATGAGTATTAATCATTTGTAGTGTGCACAATGTCGCAAATTTCGATTTCGTTCGTAGTCATAATTATTATTGTTGCATCAGCTGTCTTTATGCAGTGGGTGTTGTAGAACTCTCCGCCTTCTTTCTTTTGCGTTGGCAAGGTTTCCTCTCGGCAGTTGGCGTACGCTGAACTCTCGTTAGCCCATTTGCCCATACAACAACATTAACACTGTTTTTTCCAAGATCACACAGAAATTCCTTTTCCGCTTCTGACGAGCTTCGTCCGACATTGTGGCCCAAAAGAGGATGTCCGTCTTGTGGTGTAGATACTTTTCAGCTAACCAATAGTTCACCGTGTCCAGTATCGCTCTGCACGTTTCTTTCTGTTCACTTTTAATGATGTTGAACAATGTGTCGATAAATCGTGGCATATCCTTTTGTTTCCATTTTGTTGCTGTTTTTAAGATTTGGTTCGAACTTTCGCAAGTGTTGTTAGTTTAAGACTCCTGTTCACTTTTAATGATGTTGAACAATGTGCCGATAAATCGTGGCATATCCTTTTGTTTCCATTTTGTTGCTGTTTTTAAGATGTGGTTCGCAAGTGTTGTTAGTTTAAGACTTTGAAATTTTCCCTCGTCTAGCCGGTCCTATTCGGTCGTTTTAATGCTGTTGGTCTTTTCCCGTTATTTTTTCTGTTAGTTCGTTGCGTCGGTAGGTGACTGTGTCATTGTCTGAAGTTTCACTTACTGTGTCATTGTCTGAAGTTTCACTTAGTCCATTCGTTCCATCGTAGCATTCAACATTCAACAGTTCATCTCGATCTTTCTTATTGAACCCTACAACATTTTCCATAATCTACTTGTATTCTCGCTCAAATGCCTTTTGCATAATACATGTTTACACCGGTTGAAACAACGATTGATTGCGTTTTTAAATGAATATATTTCGTCAGTGCCAACTACTAAATTGTCCAATTGAGTGTCTGTCAAATTATGAACAATGTCTCGCAGAAAAAAAATTGGTAGGCCTTTGTTGCTGAACTTTGGTGAATAAAAGTAGGTCCAAAGCAGATTGGGTGATCGTTTAATTGTTGCTCTTTTTGCAACGGATATGTCATATATATGTGGACCATGTACGTAGCATTGCACACTCCACGTTTCGATTAGTTTCAAAAATGTATCACATGACAGTTCAACGAACGTCCCAATCAACGTTGTAGCTTCTTTGCAAGATACAATATACTTTATATAGCGTAAATTGTGTTTTAACGAGTTTATAAATTATATGAAAAAGGCTTTTAACCGCTACATTTACGCATGCGCCGTACTCTGGCTTTAGACTGTTATGATTGTTTGCAAAATAGCTCTGTGTGGAGGAACCGTTGAAACTATATTTGGCGTGGTACGACACAACCGATTCTAATGTTTCTCAAATATGTTCTACAATTGATCGGAGTCAACAGTGATGACGGCGACGCATACAAGCTGTTACATTCTAAAAAACGCTACGCCATAGGAAGATCGTACAGTTTAGTCAGGTTGCGGACGCATATCTATTAATAATTATTTGTGTATGTAAAGCATAATGAACTAGTAAAATTAATGGACTGAATTTTGGATCGGATTTGACGTTCAAACTGAACAAAACACTGAGTTCTTTGCAAAACGGAGGAAGTCCGAGATACGTTAAAAAATAACATTCTATTTTTATATTGCAAACACGCTCGCATGTAGGTCTACGAGTTGCACGGTTGTGTTTTATTATACCTGTTTTATTATAACTGACTTTAACAAAAAAATGTGGCATGAACACGCACGTTCGTCACGAGACGCCCGAGACATGTATGCGTCACACGGGCAGAGCCAACAGTATATGCCACCCGCAATCATTGACAGTGGGAGCATAAAATAAAATTAATTTTTTCCAACAAATATCTATTCTCTTGCTTGAATTATTATATATTGGAAAGTGATTATTACGCAGAAATTTATGTGACCACGTGCTCGTGTAAATCTGCGTTTCACAATTACGTTAAAACGTTAATCCCAATGTACCGCAAAATAACTGACTGACAGTCCTGTACATAGTAGAAAAATGCGATTATTTTTTAAATTTTGATCAAGTATATTTTTGAATATAATACTGAAATCACATTTTTGCTCGACACTAGTTGTCTAGTAAAAAGATTTATTGTAAAATGTCAGTAATGCCGGAGTATTTTGGTCGGTTGGGGACGAAGTCGTTCCGGGCAGCTTCGCCCTAACATCAATAATTATACTTTTAGTAGACGTTTTGTTCGATACCTTTATGCCTACACGTAATAATATTAATGTCAGGTTGTATATTTAAAGTAAACGAATTGAAACCTTTGGGAAAATATGAGCAACTCATAAAGTATTTTGAAAAAAAGGTCTAATTGTTTCAGTATATGTTATCCAATGCTGTGTGCGGAAAAAAATGTCTACATGTGCGACACTTTCTTACACAACTCAGTGGAGGACGTTGTTATGTACAGTCACGTACATGCAGACGTGTCGACAATCGCCCCTGCTGGTACAGTAGGGTGGCTTTCAGATAGTTGTTAAATTTATATAATTTATTAAATTATAATTATTATATTGTTATTGTTATGTTTGCTTTTGAAACAAAACTTAAACAGTTTATATTTACATTTATTTTTTAAATGTGCAAAAATATTTTTTATGTTAATCACGTGACTTGGATCAGCCAATCATTGTAAATGTAATCATAGTCAGACGCGACATATGTGTCTGGAAATGTTGTGTTAAATTTCATCAAATTAAACGGGTTACTAATGAAAAATGTAACTTTTTTCAATCTTTGTACACTAAGGTATTTTGATTTTCCTTGTATGGATACAGAAAATACCATTTTCATTGTCAAATTACGAAAAATAGGGAAACAAAGAGTCACGTGACCCTTACTGGCCAATAATATTCGCTTATTTTGAAAGCATCTTATAAATAAATTTCATTCGCTTGGGGCACTGATAGCTGAATAGGTGAAGGAAGGCAAAGGTGTTCTGATGTATCCGTGAAAAATTATGGACACGAAGAGCCATCCAACACTTAAACAGTATCAGGAGCGATCCCCAGTGAGCATCTAATGGTACTTTCTGTTTTTGTTTTGGTACTGCAAGTCATTAATGAAAGTATGTAGCGGAGAAAAATCCTGCAAAATTTAATATTGTTCCGCCATTATGTCGGCTAGCGGCGGTCGTTTGGGCTCGCACATTTTCTCCATGTTTTAGAGTCTTACTATAGTTGCTAATATTTAAATGTTAAAGCCATGTTTATGAAGTGTTCAGATGTCGATTGGCATGTATTTTATTGAAAAAATAATTGATGAATGAGTTAAAAATAACGTGCATTTGATTGCAATAGTGGAAACCTTTGTATTCGACCTCGACATTGTTGTTTACAAATTAGTGAAGAAGCTAGCCAGTTTCATTGTATATTTATGAGTTGCTTTTTTAATTATCAACTCAATGTTGTTGTAATCTGCCTGCTAACCTAAGGTAACTTCTGGTCATTTTGAAAATAACAATGAGTCATCGTCACATTTTCTGCTTTCCATTTCATCACGCTAAGCCAACGTGTTCGTGGTGAATGCTTTAAAGCATTGTTGTCAGAATTGTTTGTTTCATGCGAAAATAAAACTTGAAATGGTTAAGGTGGTTTGAAATAATATTTCAGTTTGCTTTTGTATGCTGGTCGCGAGTTACTGGTATTTTGTTGCTTGCAGGTCGAACCTAAAAATAATTTGAATTTTCTGTTTTAGATCCAAATTAATCTGGCTGTAGCAGTATTACTGTCTCTCAGTTCGGCGAGAGATAACTGCAGAATATTAAACACAGTATGATTAAAAGATAACCTTATGCGGTAAGAAATGACCTTACATTTTCCACTGGAGCAATTCTATGAGGATAATATATTTGTGAAGGAATAAACTATGTCTACACATTATACGCTATTCTGAGATGTGCTCCAATATTGCATTTTATGAAGTCTTGCACAAATAATGTAACAAGTCTTTTTGTCATCATTTGTGTATTATTTATAATGGTTCTCTGTTTTGTGTCTGTTTTGTTCACGAGTTACTGAACATGTGAATAAAATGTAGTGAGAATAATTATGACCAGTTAGGTTGTGATTCTATTGTCTGTGTAAACAAGTACATTTTGTAATTATTTGCTGAAAGGGATTTGTTCACAGAGTTTCGTATTTTTGAAAAATGTCATTAATGTCGACTGCAAAAACTAAAGCAGATGGACAAACTAAAAAACATGAATTATGTCAGGAAAATAAGTTTGCCTTCACCAGGACTGGAACCTTCGTCGGCCGAGATCAAAAATCTGTCTCACTAGCCACTCAGCGATTGTGAATTACAATCATGGTAGTTCTGGCTTTCAGTCCATCCACGAAAGTTGTGAATTTATTATTGGCCACGAGGACCGGTAATGCCCCAAATATTACGGGCACAGACAAACTATTACTGGCCACTTATTGTTTTGCAAGAAACATTTTAAGACGATAAAACAATATCTTTACAGAAAACTAAAGCAAAGTACACATGAGAGTGCTTTGTTAACTAAAGCTACTACTATCAGCATGTTAATTTTGCAAGATATATATGAATTCATATAAGAAAGTCCCTTTAATGTCTTCAACACAACCGGTGACTGTCAAACAGATACAGCAATCGATGTCGTAAAATATTTTTGAACAACATTTTTACTGGACACGAGGACCAGTATTCGGACAGTTTTTCCCGGACCTCATTGATTTTTATCGGCAAGGTCCGACGGTCTTTCGCGGGGACTGGGCTTCCATAACTTTCGCGCAACATAAATGTTATGGAGCAACCCCCATAGCAAAGTCTACCAGCAAGTCTCAAGAATGTGACTGTTTATCACCAAAAAACTGCCCATAACGGCTTTTAAATGCACTACTGAACCAAATAGGCAGCATTATTGGATAGATGGATAATTTTTACATCTAGTTAGCATACTTATGACAAAATACGGTCTAAAACACTTCTAAATTACTGTTACTAAAATGTGGAGGATATCAGCCCAAGGGAAGACATTTGTCAATGAGAATCTCGGGGGATTTCACAGTCACAAGACTTTGTATTTTTAGTAACAGAACATGTGCTGCACTGTTGTCAAACAGCCTGAAACGAAAATGGCATTTCCTGGATTTTTACTTTACTGTGATTGGTTTGTGAACACACTTTTAATTTTAATACGTAGTAAAAGAATAATATATTAAATACACTATAATTTTAATACGCAGTAAAAGAATAATTGATTAAACACACTATAATTTTAATACGCAGTGAAAGAATAATAGATTAAACATCACTTACATCAACATTAATACAATATGTTTGCTGGTCAGACATAATAAAAATTAGCAAAAATAATGCATTGCGGAAAACAAAAACCATTTTTACAATTTGAGCACGCGAAAAGGTCAATCCGAAAGTATCAAAATGAAAATCTGGTAGTCAGTTGATAAAGCAACAATGGCGGCTTAATTGTACACTGTGAGCTGATCAGAGTTATTTTCAGTTTTTATGTATGATGCCATCGTTTTGATAGAAGTTTCGCATTCATGTTTTCTTACCTTTAAAAATTTATTTGTGATTTACGTGATCCAGTGCATATTTAGGCTAAATTGGTGTTTTCATTCTGCTATTTGGAAAACTAAGACATGCACACACATGAAACTGCAATATAATGTCTCAAACGGGTTTATTTTGTGTATTAATTAACTAACTATGAAAATCAATATAAGGTAAATATAAAATAACGATCTCGATAATGGCGAGTATTCATACTCGATTCCCAGCCCGAAATCGTTAGTATCTGAGTGCTCGGATAATGGCAGCAGCCATATTTGTCAGTAGTGATATTTTGCTTGTTTATGTTTGTTTCTTTTTGGGATCTATGACCATTGACCGAAAATTAAAAAAATAGGCCAATCTGTGAACAGGTCCTTTGAAAGCTTTATACTTTGATTGTAGCTCATTTATTGTAAACTTATTTTATGACAGTGGAGATTCAACTGAATCAATGACTAGTCCAGTACCACACGATTCCACTAGCGAGTACAGCAACATGAGTGAACCGGGCAAGCTGGAGATAGACACAGGTGGAAACATGGCCAACAGCCTGGATACCAAGGCAGGAGGAGATAATGAAGTAAGCAATGTATGTAATGTGTGTGCTTGCAAGTTGTTCATAACAAATTATGCGTTGTGCTGTTTGCATATGAAAATGAGGCGTAAAAAAAATGTTTGTTTCAGGTTCTACCCTAAAAAAAATGCCCCGACCGTAGAACATTTTATTGGGTTTGTCAGATTGATTTTTGTTATATTTACCTTTTTCAATAATTAAATGTGTTTTTGGATAAATAAGTGTTTTGTTTTGATAGTATCCACTTATAAACAATGTTTAAGGATGTTACTGATATGTTTTGAATATTTATTCATTTTTAGAATCTTCAAGTTGACCATTTACGAAATAAAAAAAATAAAAATGAAATCCCGACCTACCTACCCTAATTTTTTTGGGCATGTAACCTGAAACAAACAAATTTTTTACGCCTTATAATAATTACTAATATACAGTGTTGGTTTGGTTTGTGATTATTGATAACTTTCCTTTACAGCACCACAGAGCACAAAAATTCATAAAGCTTTCAGTAATATGTGTGTAGTTTAAAAGAGCAGCAAATATTTCAGTGTCGGAGAAAGAATTCTTGGTCAGACGTAAATGTACATAATGGACCTCTGAATGCTTTACTGTAGTTAAAATAAAAATACCGATTGTTGTATTTATATTCATTACAGTCTGAACAACAGAATCACGTGGGCACACCAAAGATTTCGGGGAAGAGGGGTCGTCTTACCAACCAGTTACAGTACCTTCACAAGGTGGTTTTGATGAAAGGTGTCTGGAAACACCAGTTTGCCTGGCCATTCCATCAGCCTGTGGACCCAGTTAATCTGCACTTACCGGTGAGTATCGGAAAAGTTGTTTATGCAATAATTCTTGAGGATTGCAGGCCTCCTAGTGAAACCTTTATAAACCTTTATATTTGGGGAAAACCTTCAAAACCTTTATTTTTCCTGTAAAAACCTGTAATTCACTGTCAATACCTTTTTTTTCAATTAGTTTGCAGCATATTTTTGTAGTAAGGAATATTAAAACAGACACATGCACGCAGGTTATATTTTACAGACTACAAGACAAAACCTTGTGGATACAGCAATGGAGCAATTACTCTAAAATATTTATTAACAGCAACTACCCTGAATATTATGGCAACACTAAACATTATGGGGAATATTGTGGCAACACGAAAGATTATGGGTAAATTCATTACTTCATTACTGGTATAGTTTGGTATGCTGGTAATAATTTTATACTCAAAACTGGAGATGGAAGGCCCTAAAATAAATCATATGAAGACTTTCCAAGATCCAGAAAAAATAGCTGATTGCTGCAACCTGCTCCTTGTTTATGGCTCCTTTGTTTTTTACTGCAGAGTGCTGCCACTCTGGGTTGGTCAATACAGGGACACCGATTTTGTTGGTACTGTTTATAGTTGTGATATATTTTATACAAACAAGCTTTTCAACTTGAAAAGCTTGTTTGTATAAAATATATCACAACTATAAACAGTAATAAATGTTTGAAGTGCAAATGACTAAAATCGTAATTGCCTTTATACAGCATAAGGTCTCAGTCTTCGTCGTAACTGGGTTGCCCGATGCCCGGGACAAGTAGATTTGATTTCGGGCTAGCAGAAAATGCCAAATGCTTGCCCGATTGGGCAAGTGTTTTCATAGGCTTTATATATTGTGTGGACAAAGAAAATTCATTCAAAATAGCATTTTAGGTTGTTTTTTCTTAAAAAAACAACAAAACATACAAAACCCGTTGTATTATTGGAATCTAGTTTTTACACATAAACATATGACGTCGTCATGCTGTGTGGTGTTCATTATTGTGTAGAAGCTTATTGAAATATATAGACAATTGATCGCAGTCGACTAAACGCTTCTTTGTTAAAAGCTTAATAAGAAGACTACTTGAGTTGAAAGGGCAATTTTGGAGTACGTGCCAGTTTGTCTGAAATTGAAGTTTGCATATATATTTGCATTGTTGTTGGTAATTAACAAATATATAACTAAGTATTGTAGCTCTATTTTGAATTGTAAAATTTAAAAAACGCATGCTGTTTGAAAGTGAAACTGCTTTTTGGTAGGAACTATTTTGGAACTATTTTCGTCAAATGTAGCATGCAGTTTAATAAGGGAAAGTCCGAGAGCGAAATAGCTGATCGCTGCAACCTGCTCCTTTTTATCTTCGCTCTGCTTCCCCTCTGGGTTGGTTAACACAGAAATGTTGAATATCTTTTGAAATACAATTTATTTTGCAAATACTTAAAAAATAGACTTCGTTTCAAAACCTTAATTAGAAGCATTTAAGTGAGTTGCCAATTTATAAGAAAATATCAACAAATAGATCCAGCTTTCCACACTGCTCCTTATTAGTAGAGCCATGTACCTTTTTGGACCCTATATATTTCCCTATCTTTTTAATCACATTGTGACGCATGATGCACAAAATAGTATGATCGAACCTTATGTATTTTGAGGGAAAACTAAAACAAAATGACACACATGTATATAGAAATAAACTATAAATAAATAAAATTACAGAAAACAACATTTTCTGATGTTGCTGTAGAGTACCATTTGAAGTTAAATAGTTCGGACAAGTCAAACAGATTTCGGGCAAGTGGTTTTGCTAACAAGCTTGCCCGAACTGGCAAGTGCTTTGAAAAAATTAGCGTGAAGACTGTAAGGTCTCTTGTTGAAGTTTGTTATCACAAATAATGCAGGTTTTTTTTACATCTTGGGCATGAAAGTTAGACAGAAACACTTGGCTTTGAAGTGGTTATTATTAGGTTGTGATATAAGCAATATCGTAGACATGTCAAAGAATTTTTCAATTTCCTTCTCTACCTTGATGCTTAAATGTGTTAATACAGAGTATTTTAATGATTGTTTTTAACTTCCACATCTGAAACAATAATTGTTAACTCTTCATGTGCAGTATACATTTATAACAAATTTAGCTACTGCTTTTCAAGTTGTATATGCCATCACAGTGATCATTCTTTCTAATTGAAAATTTAAGGTACTCATTTTACATACTAGTAGCTACTGTTAAAAGTGTACATAGCAGCTACATTTCACTCATTTTTGCTACTTTCTTAAAGAACCTCACTTTTCAAAATGATTTTTTTTTTCAAGACTATTTCTCTGGAACTAATGTATGAATTTCTATAATTCATGGGAGGCTAAAGACAGAGATGAGATCTTTCACAATGATGTTCTAACCGAGTATTATTTCTTACAAATAAGGGCTTTTGATTTCTTTAACAAACATTTGAATGGTTGTTATGGTATTTTGTCTCATGTTCAAATACAGTTGTTTCAATTGATTTGGTTGTAAAATAATAATTTTTGTGAGTTTGTGTTTTACAAACATCTCGGTCATTCTATTGCCATCATTTGACCATGGGCATTACATGGGAGCATCCATCTGTTCACTGCAATCATTATCTGCATATGACAAGACATGAAATTCCTGAAACTATTCTGTACTTTGCTAAATTTAAATAATATTTCCAAAAAGTAAGTTTCAGTGTTTATTTTGTTGTCACTATTTTATTTAGAGTGAACTACATTTAATTCATATTGATACAAAATTTAAAGATAGTGATAAATGTATTTGATAACAAGTAGAAAAATGTCTTTTGTCAGTATAATATTTGTTAAATATCCATCGAATTAGAAGGTCAAAATAAGCCTTCATTTGCTCTTTAATTTTACCGAAATTCACTAAAAAGCCTTAATTTTACAAAATTGGAACCTTGATAAACACCTTTATTGTTATTGAGGGCTGCTAGGAGGCCTGGGATTGAACATGTTAATGGTTCAAAAGAATATACAGCATGTTATAAATTGAAAGCTTATACTCGCTTGATCACTTGCAAAATGTGTTGCAGAATGAATGTTGTTATACATTCGAAGTTAGGGGGGGGGGGATATATAGAAGTGAGCTTGTCAGTCTGTTGGTTTTTGGTTTCCGGATGATAACTCGAGAAAGGCTTGACATTTTCAAAAAAAATTTGGTACACGTGTAACATTATAAAATACAGGTCAAGTTCGATGTTGGATACAAACCACTAAATTTTTACAGAGTTATGGCCCCTTCTCGACTTAAAATTCCCTAAAAACATGGTTTCTGTATGGTCAAGCTCGATGTTGGTTACAAACCACTAAATTTTGACGGAGTTGTGGCCCCTTTTCGACTTTAAATTCCCTAAAAACATGATTTCGAGACAATAACGCAAGAATGGCTTGACATATTTTTGGTAGCATCATAAAATACGGGTCAAGTTCAACCTTGGTTACAAACTACTCAATTTTGACAGAGTTATGGCCCTTTATTTGACTTAAATTCCATAAAAACATGGTTTCCTGACGATAACTCAACAATGGCTTGACATATTTAAATAATTATTAGTACACACGTGTAGCATCATAAAATACAGGTCAGGTTTGACTTCGGTTACAAACCACTACATTTGACACAGTTTTGGCCCCTTTCTGACTTAAATTCCCGAAAAACATGGACATTAACTCATAAAAGGCTTCACATGTTTAAATTATTTTTGGTACATCATAAAGTTCAACTTTGGTTACAAACCACTAAATGTTGACAGAGTTATAGCTCCTATTGAAATTAAATTTTTCCAAATACACTGTTGACCATTCACAAATTAAAGCAATCTCTCTCTGTCCATTTCTTTTAAATGGATGCCATAGTTTTGTGACCAGGCCATATTGTGGGGGTATATCCGTCACTCATGTGACAATTCTAGTTTTTTTAACCTTAATTGACCAATCAATGATTGACGAATTGTTTAGCCATTCAGAAATCTAGGGCTTCAATTCATTGTGTCACAGCAATGTCTTCAACTTGTAATAACATCCCATAGCAGTCAGTCAATAAGTGCCAGTAGGTGATTATGTCATTAACCAGGGTTGTCAGGTTTTTGCCATGAGTGGAAAAAACCATGGTAAAAACCGGAAAAAACCGGCAAGGAAAAAACTGGGTGGCAAAAACTGGCAAAAATCAAAATAATTTATGTATAAAATTAATATAAAAAAACACAACAACAAACAAATACAGTTTAAATTTAATGAGATAGGGGTTCAATGTGTTTATATATGCACCTGGTGTTCATATTAAGTGGGGGAAAGGAGAAGACAGACATTTGACTTGAATGCCATGTCTGAGTCAAGACACCTGTTATGCAGCAAAAAACAGGAGAACAAAATCCAACTCAGGTGATAATGGCCTCTTTATTATTGAACTGGGGATACTGGGGCTAGCTAATGGGGATGCTAATCACTGGAATGTTCCTCAGGGGAACAATTAATGGGTTCCAGAACAAACAGGTACTGAAATTTCAGAACATGCACCACATTGGATTGTAGTTGTGTGTTAGGCATTCATCTGGCACTTAACATTAATGGGCATGTCCTTTTGGCCTATCATAGAGTTGCTTGGGTCATTTTCATGGGTTTAAATTCTTCTAAGCCATTGTAAGACAACCATTTGGTTTCTGAATTCACTCACTATAACTACATGTACCTTCATCACTTGCATATAGATCTACAATAATTATGTCAACAAGAGGAGGAAGAAATAAAGACCCAGTATGGGACTTTTTCAACAAGGTAGAAAAAGATGGAAAGACTCTTGCCCGTTGCAAGAAGTGTGGTCATGAGCAAAGCAACAAAGCAGAGCGTATGAGAAAACACCAGAAGACATGCAGTGAGGTAGTTTCATTTGAATTAAAACGCTCTGCAGAAGAAAATCATGGCCTGGAAAAAGCAGTGCTCCAGCTCCAAAGAAAAGAATTCAAACCGACTTGAATAACCAAGTGTTTGTGACATCGGAAGAAACCAAATTAAAGCTGGACTTACTTTTAGCCAAGTTCTTCTTTGCATGTAACATACCATTCTCAGTGAGTGAGCATGATTCATTTAAAACTTTTGTATCCACTCTGCGACCTGGATACAAGCCACCAACAAGAAAGAAACGGTCGGGACCACTACTTGATTCTGTTACAGAAGAGCTACAGTTGCAGGTAAAGGCACAAATTGAAGGCAAAGACTGTACTCTTATTGAAGATGGCTGGAGTGACTGCCATAATGATCCTGTGACGGCTACGTGTGTCCATGTTGATAAGAAAGCATTCTTCATTGATGCCAAGTCAACAGGAGCAACAAGCAAAACAGGGGAAAACCTCCGGGATATGTGTAAAGAATCCATCAAAAAGGCATCGTCTTTATATGGATGTACAGTAAAGAATATTGTGACAGATAACGCCAAGAACATGGAAAAAATGCGATGGCTTCTTCATGAGGAAGACAATGACTTGCTTGTGTATGGATGTAATGCCCATTTACTGAATTTGCTAGGACAAGATATTACACCATCATCTGTAATGAAACATGTTGTTGAAGTGCAAAAATACTTCAGAAATCACCACCAGCCCAGCTCATGGCTGGGTGAATGTGAAGGGAGTGGAAAGCCCCAGCTGCCTGGGGACACAAGGTGGAACAGTCAACTGACCTGTCTTGATACATTTCTGAGAAACAGAGAGTTCATGATAAGAATTACTCAGGAACATGGTGACTCCAACATAGCAAGGAAATTTAATGATTTCAATTTGTACCAGCAGGCAAAAGATCTCCACAAACAAATGCGACCAATATCTGAAATGTTAGATCGCATTCAGGGTGACTCTGCCAATGCTGCTGATGCCTGCGATGCTTGGTTCACTCTACTTCACCACCCAGATCTGACTGAGCACAAAGATGTCATTAATAGTAGAATGAATGAAGCCCTTCAGCCGTTCCATTTGGCAGCATATCTTCTTCATCCAAAATACAAAGGTGCACATCTTAGTGATAAACAAAAAGAAATTGCAAGAAATTGGATCACACAGAAAAACGAGTGTTACATCTCCTCAGTCATCAGCTTTGAGGCCCAGGCTGAACCATATCCATCCTCTTTCTGGACGACTTCGGCAACAAGCATGGATAGCTGTGTTTGGTGGAAGGCTGTGAACAATTCAAACTTTCTGCCAGGATTTGTTGATCTAATGATTAGACTACAAAAACTGCCCGCAAGTTCTGCTTCAGTTGAAAGAGTGTTTTCAAACTTCAGCCATATACAGTCCAATCTAAGGAACCGGCTTGGGATCGAAAAGGCAGGAAAACTTGTTTTCTGCTACCGAATGCTGAGAGGTTCACAGGAGCTGGAGTACTGATTTTCGTATCATAATCACACAATGTGCAAAGTTGAAGGGAGTAGATGGTGTACCTGGAATAATTATTCCAATAATAAGTTTGTAAAGTTTCACTTTTTATTGAAAATATGCATATATTCAATGGTAAAAAGTGCATGTATTTGTTAATTGAATTTGAATAAAGCAGTTTAAACGTATTGTTTTCAATGTCTATAGATTTTGCCGTTTTTTTCCAGTTTTTGCCGGTTTTTTCCAATTTTTGCCATCGGCAAGGAAAAAATAATTTTTTTCTGGAAAAAACCCAACCCTGTCATTAACATAACTTAAAGTGAATGCTTTGAACTTTCTTGCATGTTTTCACAACTCTTTTCAGGACTACTTCGATATCATAAAGCAGCCGATGGATCTTGGCACAATCAGGAAACGTCTAGAAACACAGTATTATCATTCCGCAACAGAGTGCATCCAGGATTTCAATCAGATGTTCTCTAATTGTTACATTTACAACAAACCGGGGGAAGACATTGTTCACATGGCACAGGCACTGGAGAAACTCTTCTTGTCCAAAGTTGCTCAAATGCCTGCCAATGTGAGTGACACAGCTGTAGGTTACATTTTCCACAAGTCATTCTGACATGCATTGATTCAATTCTTTGGTTTTAATTTAGAGGCTTTTATCCAGTAGAATGCTTCCTTGAATTCTGAAACATTTAAACAGCGTTAACCAAATAGCACTCCCTGCATCAGCGAGTTAGATTTAGATACGGTTGTATGAAAAAAGGCCCTGTATTGCATCTGTATAATGTGCCTCAACTACATCCAGGTTGATTCTTTACAGCTATGCGAATTCTTGTGCATTGTTTCAGGAAGAAGAAATAATTCCCTCAAGCAAGAAAGCTATAAAGAAGAAAAATCCATCTGTCTCGTTACGCCCCCATCCACCCACAATAAATAATGCAGAGTCATCGTTGGTAACAACAACAACAACTCAAGTTGCCTCTAAAGACGTGCCGTCCCTCGCCCCCACCTCTGCTGCTACGGAGACCATGAATTCCACTGCCCCTGCCGCCAGTTCGGCTGTGAAGTCGCTATCGGTGAATTATTCTCGCAGTGATACTACAGTACTTCCTCCTTCCCAACCTACAAAGGTTTATAGAATTAAGATTTGGCGTCCAGACTTTATTTGTGGTCTTGAAAAAATGCATGGTTACTAAGTTGCATGCTCTTTATAGACATTGTACTTTTTTTTTCGACTGGAACTCCACTTAAGATGTGATGTTTAGACATTTTCAGTCATACTGATTGACAACTTTTTACAAATCATCCTTACTAAAAACATCACTGAGAAAATCTTGCCGTATCTGGGTAAACTAGGCAACTAAAGTAAATGCTGGTGGCTTTGCCTTGAACATGTAGATTATGAAGTCGAGACTTGTCGAGCATTTTATCTCTTGATGCAGTGTGTTTACTTGTTGTATTAATATTCATTTGCCTGCAGTGAACTGTATTGAAAACTAATGTCAAACGTGCAAGAGACACATATTTTTTAATCGGTAAGATTGGTATAAAGGTCAATACATTCTCCCCATGATCATTTATTATGACATGTTCTAATTAAAAAAAAATAATTAGATTTTTCATTAATTTTAACAGAATTATGTTTTTCAGACCAAAAAGGGAGTAAAGCGAAAAGCCGACACTACCACGCCAATCCCTCCCATGGGTGATCCATATGAACCTGATTTTGACGATGGAATCAAAGATGAAAAAATACAAAAATTGAGTGGATCTGTTAAAAAAATACCTGGTGCAAATGTGAAAATGACTCCGAACAAAGTTGTTACGCCTGGAGGCGCAAATAACTTAGCAATGTCTACGCCATTGGGTGGTGTGTCGGCTGGGAAGATAACTCCTGCTAGACGGGAAAGTAATCGTCAAATCAAGAAGCCCAAAAGGGATCTACCAGAGGGAGATGTCGAATCAGTAAGCACTCTGTCTGATTCCTTGAGCAACAGTGTTAGTAAATTCAACATTTATTTTGCATGCTTTAGTTAGCATTTGTCAATAGGCTGAGCATTTGTCAACAGGCTGTTAAACTGTGTAGTGGCATTTGCTCGGCCTAACTTATGCCAATATTGACATGATTGAAATACCAGTCATTTAATCACTGCATTTTGTAATGTTCAGAGTTGGTAGACATTAAAGATTGATGGTTAATGATTGTCTTTCAGGCAAGAAAGGGGAAGTTGTCCGAACAACTGAGATTCTGTCATAATTTAACTAAAGAGTTCTTCACAAAGAAACATTCTGTAAGTTGTCTTGTTCATTAATATCGGCTTTTTATTTGTGCACTTTTGGGTATACATTTTGAATTTACTGTATTGTGTGCACGCTCCCAATTGTGTTAACTGAAAAAATGTATCAGTGTGTTGTGTATGAAAATGTATCTTGCAGGCTTATGCATGGCCATTCTACAAACCAGTGGACGCAGCACTTCTTGGCTTGCATGATTATCATGATATTATCAAGAAGCCTATGGACTTGGGTACAATAAAGGTAAGAATTGTTTGTTAAAATGGGGATATTTGCTACAACATCTTGTAAATGTACATCTTTTAAATATGTTAAAGTATGGTTTCAGCTTTTACAAGAAGCTGCTCCATAGATTTTTTCAGATAAAATGCACATTTAATTGCTTATTGAGACCGAGTTTATTTGCATCATTTCACATCTGCAAGTTTTCTCTTGATTATTTCTAAGCTTGAAAACTTTCGGAACAGCGTTTTCAATATTTCTCACCAGACGGCTTAAAACGCTTGGTTTGTGCCATATAAATGCTATCTATTTTAACTTTTAATAGATCATTATTTGTACATGGTAATTATCAACAATATTATGCAGTAATTACATGTCCGGTAACTTGTGTTTTAGACTAAGCTTGAGAACCGACAGTATGCTTCAGCCCAGGAGTTTGCAGAGGATGTGCGTTTAATATTTACAAACTGTTACAAATACAATCCTGCTGATAGTGACGTTGTTGCAATGGCTAAAAAACTGCAGGATGTGTTTGAAATTAGGTTTTTACGTCTGCCTGATGAACAGGCATATGACAATTTAGATCGGACAAGTTTAAAGGACGATTCTGATAATTCTCTTAGTGGTTCTGAGTCTGATAGTGGAAATGAAAGTGAAGAGGAGCGGGAAAGGAAATTAAATGAATTACAAGATCAGGTAAGAATAGGCACTTGACAGTAAGAGTTGGTACTACTTTGTCGAGAAAGCTGCTTAACCTGTATATTTACTCTAAGTTGAGAGTAAGATGATGATCTTTTCATGCGCTTCATCTGATTTGAGTGACACCTCCATGGTTTATCTTTGCTGCAATGTTTTGTTGCTTCACTGATTCCGTAGAGACCATGTCTGCTCAAAGTATGACCAAGGAATCGCGCTGATTACTCTTTAATAACAATTAATGTTCCGTTCGTGGAAAGTGTTCACACTTTATTTCAACCTTGAATGTTCAGAGTAAGATGATGATCTTTTCATGCGCTTCATCTGATTTGAGTGACACCTGCACAGTTTATCTTTGCTGCAATGTTTTGTTGCTTCACTGATTCTATGTAGATCATGTCTGCTCAAAGTATGACCAAGGAATCCCACTGATTACTCTTTTAAGAATAAGATTTGGTTATTATATATATTAAAATGATTTCGTTTAATTTCGTACTGAGCCACTGTACATGATGATCCCATGCGTGTCATATGACTGACCCTGTTTGCATTCTGGTGCCTTGTACCTTGTTGGCTGTACAGGTGTTCAGTATGATTTGATACAGGGCTGAGATACTTTGTTGCCACAGTGACATTTATCATTTGTTATTATTTTTGTCAATGAAGAGGAAAAACTGCTTTGTTTCATAGATTGGTTTCAGAGACATGGCAAGGACAATATTCAAATAATGATTATGGAAACAAAACATGAAGATGTAATTTTTATGTGAAAAATTACATGTAAGAAAGTTGACAGGTGAAAGCTATTGTATATTATGACGTCCCAGCTATGGATTGATGAAAATTCTGTGCAAAATCGCTAAGGGGATGATTTCGTGCACGTTTAAATATTTAATAATCGGGTCATTGGTTTTAGCTTTTTTGGGGGAAATTTGTAGGTAGCTGGCTGAATCTTGCATTTACGGCTAGATCTTTCCTTAAGGCCATTTATTATTTTGGGAATGCATATTTATTTGTTTGATATAGTGTTCGCTTTCTTGTGCAGGTAAAAGAGCTACAAGACCAGTTAACACGTCTAACACAAGAACATTTGAACAAATTGAAAGAAAAAACAGAACGCAAAAAGAAACTAAATAAAAATCGTGAACGTGACAAGGAGCGAACTGACAAAGTTGTTTCTGTTCCAACTGCATCAGTTATACCAGTCACTGTAGCAACTACAACACCAGACTTTAACAGTGCAAAAAAATTAAATAAATCCAAAACAAAAGTGAATAAAACGCCTGGTGACGTTCAAAGGAAACGCAAGAACAGTAAGGGTAGTGGTAGTAAAAAGACTAAAACGCCACCCACTGGATATCCTGTGTCATTTGATAGTGATGATGAGGACAATGCGAAACCAATGACTTACGATGAGAAACGCCAGCTGAGCTTGGATATTAACAAATTGCCAGGTAAATTTTGGAAATATTCGCCTCAAAGTTGTTTTCAGAGTGTAAGGACATTTGTTTATATACAGTATTTATAGTGAGTAATATGGTTGTATCAGTTGAGTAGCTACAATTATATATAAAAATTGTGGATAAGTACTATGGGATTATATGGCAACAATAACATTCATTCCTCAATTTCATTGTTTTTCAATAATGAACATGCTTAAGTAAAACAAGTACATCTGTGAGGACAAATAATATTTGAAGGAAATAGACTAAGTAAAACAAGTACATCTGTGAGGACAAATAATATTTGAAGGAAATAGACTATGTCTACAAATTATACGCTATTCTGAGATGTGCTTTTAATTGTTCATACTATTCAATATTGAGACCTTCAAAGCTTGATCAAATTATAAAAGATCAAAGTTTTCTAATAATTGCTTGGTAATTTAATTTTTGTGCTTTTTGGAATTCTGTTTATCGAGCTGGTTGATGCAAAACAAAAGGAACATTTAATCATATGTTTTTATGCCCCCGGCATCTTGATGCAGGAGGCATATAGTGATCGTCCTGTCCGTCCTTCCGTCCGTGACAAGGTTAAGTAGATTTTGCCAATTCGTCTAGCACCAACACCACTTACTGTAACACTTTGATACTGTACACAGTTGTTGCTTATGACCATTCCCTATCCACCCATATCACCTTCCTTACTTTGACTTTGACCTATAATTCAAAAGTGCCATTTCTTGGTTAACTAGATTTTACCGTTTTGCCTAGCACCAACAGCGCTTAGTACAAACACTATGATATTTACACCGATGTTACTTCTAAGATATTTACACAGTTGTTACTTATGACCATTCCCATTCCACCCATATCAACCAACCTTACTTTGACCTTGACCTGATTGGCACTTTTGTTTAACTAGATTTTACCATTTCGTCTAGCACCAACACCGCTTGCTACAACACTTGGATACTGACACAGTTGTTGCTTATGATCATCCCCAATCCACCCATATTACCCAACTTTACTTTGACCTTGACCGTGAACTAATTTGGTCTTG
The DNA here is from genome assembly GCA_027627225.1 of Congeria kusceri. Lineage (NCBI taxonomy): Eukaryota > Metazoa > Mollusca > Bivalvia > Myida > Dreissenidae > Congeria > Congeria kusceri. The sequence goes on along the minus strand of CM051037.1, from coordinate 37,679,253 downwards.
TAATAATTCAAAAGTGCCATCTCTTGGTTAACTACATTTTACCGTTTCGTCTAGCACCAACACAGCTTACTACAACACTTGGATATTTAAACAGTCGTTACTTATGACCGTTCCCAATCCACCCATATCACCCAACTTCACTTTGATCTTGACCTAATTTGGACTAAGAAATGGGCTACCCTGCCATAACGGGGGAAATCGTGTGTTTATCAAACACAGAATCTTGTTTCTGTTAAAAATGTTGTTTATCGTTAAAGTTACTGTGTATTTCTGTAACGTTGAACTGAAGTCTTTGATCTAAAAACTTGTGTTAAAGATTTTTTTCTGTATCTGGTTCCTACCAATTACATTTCTATGCATGTCTTTGCTGGGCAAAGGGCAAGTACAAAACTTGTAACCTTAATCTAGACATGCTAAAGTATATTTGCCAGATTAATCCCAGTCTGTCGTTTTCGTCAAGACTGTTTCATGCTCTGGTTACATTAACTTGTATTAAGTTGTATTGTAGTTGGCAAGTAAGGTTACCTTTGTTATATTGTGCCTGTCTTAACTGGGCAAAAGGCAAGTGCAATGCTTGTAACTATTTAATCTAGATTGGCAAGATCAAAACCAGATTAATCCCAGTCTGTCATTTTCATCTAGACTGTTTTATGCTCTGGTTACATTAAGTTGTATTGAAGTTGAATAGTAAGTTACCTTTCTTATATTGTGCCTGTCTTAGCTGGGCAAAGGGCAAGCACAATGCTTGTAACTCTTAATCTAGATTGGCTAGATCAAAACCAGATTAATCCCAGTCTGTCATTCTCGTCTAGACTGTTTCATGCTCTGGTTACATTAACTTGTATTGTAGTTGGCAAGTAGTTACCTTTGTTATATTGTGCCTGTCTTAGCAGGGCAAGTGCAATGCTTGCAACTCTTAATCTAGATTGGCTAAATCAAAACCAGATTAATCCCAGTCTGTCATTTTCATCTAGACTGTTTCATGCTCTGGTTACATTGACTTGTTATTAAGTTGTATTGAAGTTGAAAAGTAAGTTGCCTTTGTTACATTGTGCTAGTCTTAGCTGGGCAAAGGGCAAGCACAATGCTTGTAACTCTTAATCTAGATTGGCTAGATCAAAACCAGATTAATCCCAGTCTGTCATTTTTGTCTGGACTGTTTCATGCTCATGCTCTGGTTACATTAACTTGTATTATTAAGTTGTATTGTAGTTGGCAAGTAATGTTACCTGTCTTAGCTGGACAAAGGGCAAGTGCAGTGCTTGTAACCCTTAATCTAGATTGGCTAGATCAAAACCAGATTAATCGCAGTTTGTATGTATTTTGCATCGGACTGTTTCATGCCCTGGTTACAATGTTCTTGAATATGACAATTTACTTTTGTTATGAAAGATTTGAGAAAGTTATTATTGTGCCTGTCTTAGCTGGGCAAAGGGCAAGTGCAGTGCTTGTAACTCTTAATCAAGATTGGCTAGAGCAAAACCAGATTAATCCCAGTCTATTCTCGTCGAGACTGATTCATGCCCTGGTTACATTAAGTTGTATTGAAGTTGACAAGTAAGTTACTTTTGACATTGTTATATTTTGCATGTCTTAGCTGGGCAAAGGGCAAGTGCAATGCCCGTGAACTCTTTAGATTGGCAAGATCAAAACCAGATAAATCGCAGTTTGTATGTATTCAGCATCTGACTGTTTCATGCCCAGGTAACCATTTGCATGTAAAATGTACATTTATTAAAAAAATATTGTTGAGATCAATGATCAGAACGGAAACAGGCTACTGATTAAAAGCATGGTGGAATAAACTTGTTCCAGAAATTAGTTATTTAGGCTACAACAAATTGATCAGATGTTCGTCGGATTTGCCGCACCTTAAAATCGTAAATCGAAAAAAAAAAATCTTTTTCCTTTTTTTGCGCCCGCACTTATAATTTTGCCCCGCACCCGATTTTTTAAAATGAAGTTTTCATGAACGAGTCTCATTTTACGTTTAACGCCGACTTGAGGTGTCCCCAAATCATAACGAGCAATTGGTACTGATATAGACGTGAATAAGGCACGCGACTGGTTTTTGTACAGAGCACATAATTTATGACACAAACGTTTACTCTCCAATAGCCAGTCTGGCACAGCTGCCATATGTATTTTGACTCAGCCATTTCTTACCATGTTTTATCAAAGTTGTGAAAACACAACGAGCTGTTTGTCAGCATTCACTGCCTGATTAAAGATGATTGCTAGCAAGCTCCTGTAATATCAGCAGACACAACAGTTAATTAAAGGATTATCTTGTGGATAAAGGATGGTTGAAATTGGATGTCCAGAATATGTCAAATGGACTGATAATCGGGTATGTTTACATTTCAGACAGTTTTGACCAGCGGTTTGTCCTTGATTTCTTAATTCTAATATCCACACATATAAGTTGTTTTTGACATGTCCATTTTATAAATTCAACGTATCTGTTTGGTGTACATTTTGTTCAGTTTTTATATATTAAGGTACATTTAACAGGGCAAGCTAATTCATTATGTTAGTTATTAATTTCAATTTATTTTTGGATATATTTCGTTAACATCTTGTAGATATTTTAAGAGTGTATGTTTAAATAAAAATAATTATTTAAATAAAAATATTTATCCAAGTTTACTGCAATGAACAATTAACAAAAATGTTAATATAAACATCTAAATATACTAATGCTTTTGTTAATGCCATAATGCAATTAATATACAGCAAAGTGAATTATAAGTTTACAACAATTAAAACAATAAGATATAACCATTCCCTGACATGGAAACACGCAACGATGTTGCGAGTCGATTAAAAAATTGGCTCAAGAAACATAAGAGCCAGTGTGAGACCTGGTTTACGTTTTTTAAAAATGGTGGCGTCCAGTTGTTTCGTCGTGTCATTTAAAGATACAGAACTTGTACTGCTTTACTGGTCATTCCTAAATTGTTTTGTGTTTATTGTATGACATTTCATATTCATATTATTAAACTGTTGATAGTGAATGACTTGGTGTATCAAATATATATTTTGATGATGACAATTACCTTGTATAAGGTCTACTTTCTTATAGTTAAGATATGGCTATTTAGTATTTACTGCGGGGTGTTAATTTAATAGCAGAATCACTATTGAAGGCTTGTTGCACAAAACCCTTTGTAGGACATGGTCCAAGAAGAAATGGAGAAATTAGTTGCTTGGTTTATTACATATATATTGATTTTGACAACAATTTATGGACTAGAGCAGATGAAGAGGAAATAATTGACAAGATATCAAGTTATGATGGCATTTGGCAGTAATTTTTAATCACTATGGGCAAGATAGGATTTTTTTTAATTGCGTGCTTTTCGCTCGCCTCCGATTTTATTGAAAATGGAAAAAAAAAAAAATATTTTGCTCGCTTGGTCCAATTTTTTTGTACAAAATCCGTAGAACAACTGATCAATTTGTTGTGGCCTTAATTAAGAATGTTATGTTTTCTCCCATATTTATGACCTTAGATTTCAAGTACTGTATGTTAATTTGATGTCCAGCATTCAAGGGAGGAGAACTCTTACCTTAAACATTTGGGAATAATGGTACATACAACGCCCGTCTTAGCTGGGCAATGGGCAATTTCTCTGCTTGTATTAACCCTTAAATTTATATTGGCTAAATGATAGATCGAAACCAGATTATATTGGCTAAATGATAGATCGAAACCAGATTAATCACAGTTTTAGGGAAAGATCTTGGATCACAAAAGGTACAGGGTGCTGCTAAAAAGGAGCAGGGTGGAAATCTGGACCAGTCTGTTGACATTTTCTAATTACTTGCTCAATCCATGGGATTTATTAGTCTAATGCTTGTAATTAGGGTTTTTAAGCATAGTCTATTCATTTTGCCATTGAATATTTGCAAAAGTATATTTTATTTCAAAAGATATTCAACACTTCTGTGTTGACCAGCCCAGAGGGGCAGCAGGGGGGAACCTAAAAGGTGCAGGGTGCAGCACCCTGCTATTTTGCTCTAGGTCTTTCCCTACAGTTTGTGTTTATTTTGCATCTGTTTCATTTCCTAGTTACAGAAAATGTTGATATTGACACCTTCAAGTTGCTTGTACAACATTTTATATAAAAAAATGTATTGCCCGTCTTAGCTGGGCAAAGGGCAAGTGCTATGCTTGTAACCTTGATCTAGATTGGCTAGATCAAAACCAGATTAATCGCAGTTTGCATGTATTATGCTTCTGACTGTTGCATGCCCTTTCTACATAAATGCAGAATTCAATTAACATCACAGTTCCCATGTCCTCTGGTGCAGAACTAACAGTACATTTTTCCTGTTTCAATTGTAGGTGATAAGCTTGGTAGAGTCGTGCATATAATTCAGTCCAGAGAGCCGACCTTGAGGGATTCCAACCCGGATGAAATCGAGATCGACTTCGAGAAACTCAAACCCTCCACATTGCGGGAGCTGGAGGCTTATGTAATGGCTTGTTTAAAGAAGAAACCTCGCAGTTACAGTAAGTACACAGACTGTCGCGCAATGCCCCCACCAAACTACAAAAGGGTAATGTGACACAATTATCTTGTATAATAGTCTTGCCATTTGGTTAAGTATTTTCCCTCTCTGGTCAACTGTCGTAACAGGTTACTGCTGCGTTTGTCTTAAGTCTGGATGGGCTTGTTCGATCATAATGAAATCACTAAAATCATTTAACATGTAATGCTTTAAGCCTTTACTGTTTTGTCTTTCAGACTGACAGACTCATCATTTTATATCTCCTTTATTCACAGAAGCCAGTTTAAATGGAATTTGGTTCTTTCGACATAATTTCAATTTCAGATTTGTAACTGTTTGGTGAACGATTAAGTCTTCATTGTAGAGCCTATGTTAGCACTACCAGTAGCCAAAATTGCCATTGGCTACTAAAATTTCTGAGAATATTTTAAACTGACTTCTTTGCAAAATCAAAATGTTTGCAGTGTTTTTTTATGGCCAATTTGGGGCAGAAATTCGGCCCTAACCCCTTGCTAAAAAAGTATATATTTTTCCTCTATATTGACCTAAAATTTCCCCTCAGAACGTAAGGTTTATTTTGAAAAAAAAACTTGACCAAAATCAGCAAAAAATTGACTTGAGATAAATGAATTTTTGTAAGGCGTAAAAAAATAAATATGTTTGTTTCAGGTAACCCGACGTACCATAAAAAAATGCCCCGACCCTAAGAACATTTTATTGGGTTTGTCAGATTGATTTTTGGTCTATTTACCTTTTTCAATAATGTTGTGTTTTGGGATAAATGTTTTGTTTTGATAGTATCCACTTATAAACAATGTTTAAGGATATTACTGATACGTTTTGAATATTTATTCAGTTTTAGAATCTTCAAGTGGACCATTTACCAACACACAAAAAAAGAAAATTCCCGACTTACCTACCCTAATTTGTTTGGGCATGTTACCTGAAACATTTTTTTTACGCCTAAACAATCACAGCAATTTTTTTATCAAACGAAATTTGTGCATAATCTAAGTTACCATTCAGTCTTCGTCGTAACTGGGTTGCCCGATGCATGGGACAAGTAGATTTGATTTCGGGCTAGCAGAAAATGCCGGATGCTTGCCCGATCGGGCAAGTGTTTTCAGAGGCTTTATGTGTTATGTGGAAACAGAAATGCATTAAAAATAACATTCAAGATTGTTTCTTCAAAGAAAATAGTTATAAAACCTGTTGTTTTATTGGCACAAAAGTATTGACACATAAACATATGATGTCATCATGCTGTGCTGTCTTCATTGTTGTGCAGACGCTTATAGAAATATATTGACAATTGATCGTAGTCGAGTAAACGCTTCTCCTTTAAAAAGCTTAAGATGCAGACTACCTTAGTTGAGTTGGAGTACATGCTAGTTTGGCTAAAATTGAAGTGTACACAATACTTGCATTGTTTGCAGTAATTAACAAATATATAAATATTTTTTTTTGAATATGAAATAAATTTTACAAGTGCATGTTGTTTGAAAGTAAAACTGCATTTACATACTTTTCTTTGGTAGGAACTATAGGCCTTTCCCAAAACTAGGTTACTTCCCTTGCGTAATCACGAGTGATGTCCCCTGTTCACTTCCGGCGACGTTTATTGATGATAAGGCGGGATAAGCGTTTTGATATTTACCGAAAAACATGCAATATATTTGATTTTCAATCTTAAAATTGTGTTGGTGTCGTTAAAATTAATTTACAAATATAAATATTCGTATATAATATACATCATGTACTTTATCAATTTAATTAAATATTATTTTCATTTTTAACAATATTGTCCACTCTTTGCAGATTGACAAACACACTGTACACAGTACGTTTAACTGTTATTATGCAACAAAACACAAAAATAGCGATTTCAGTATCTAAACAACCTATGCCTTCATCATGTATTAAATTTGCATTATTAAATAAAATAAATAAAAAGCTGTTTTTAGTAAAATGATCTTGCTAAGTAACTCTAAGCTAACATTCTTCTGGCGACTAAAATTACGAAAAAAGGTATCATGACAGAAAGTTTGAGCGTAATTTCTCTGTTTTTGACAGCAACTTCTTATTTGAATTCCATACACATTTGTGTTTAACTTTCAAGCTTTTTTCAATCTTTAAATATAATGTACCAAAACACCTATCTTTTAATTACTGTTAACACAATATTACTATAACTAAAGATGATGTCACTCCTCATTAAATGTTATAACTGATGTTGTATTAAAGAGATTAAGTAATTTGTTTATTATTGTGTCATGTGTTTAAACAATGTTCATGATTACTTCATATAATGAATGAAACAAATAACACCCGACCAAATGGGTTTATATCGTCACCTTAGAGCAAGAACTGATTATCTGCAATTTTCTAATTTTACAGGAGATGACAAAAACTGAATATTGTTTTAAAAAATATACTGTTTTCCATAAACATTGTGTTTTCTTAAATCAAACAAAAAATTATGTATTATTAAACATTTAATTTTATTAAATGCAACAAAAAGGAAAGAGATATTTTGATAATTAGCACTTGTCAGTTTTTGACACTGAAATTTTTTGGTGGAAAAACTGCATAAGTGCTCTTATCATGTTTTTGCAATAAGTATTTTGGGTGCAAGAACCAGTTATGATCATTATTTCAAATAATAAACAATTATTTTATGCATTGAACTTGTTAAATTATTATTGTGAAATAACACCTCATCATAAATGGTACCAAGTGATATAGGTTACTCTTGTTAAAGAACACTGTTACCAATATTATGACTGTCACATTAATAGAAATTCCTCTAAATATATTGTGATAAGACTGGTAATCGTCAGTATAAAAACATAAATTATTGTATTACACCAAAAGTAACATGAATTAACTTAGTTCTATGTAATTTATATGCATTTAGCGTAAAATACAAACATAAATTGATTGTATTTGAAAAATAAATTCACTGCAATTGAACAAAAGTGAATAACAAGTCGTAAAATACCACAGTTTTATTTAACAAATATGGAACAAACATATCACAAATTATTATTATACTAAATAATTTTATACAATATTTGCTAAAATACGATATAATGCAATAATTATGTAGTATATAATAATATTACACATTTCAAAATTTTAGTATATTCAACAAGATTAAGCTATAATAAAATTAATGTTGGTCTACAGTGTTATTTATATGGACCTTCACACACCATATTAAATTTTATAGTACGTATGATCGGAAAGAAACCTTAAAGAAAGTTTGGATTAGTTAAAACAATATAACCCGCATTTTGATTTTTTTTAAATTTCATCACAGCAAAGCCGTATGAAAATCTACAGTGTTGCCTTTTAATTATTCTTGGCAATTTCATTTCACATTTGACAAACTCTTTAAAACTGCTGCAATTTCAACAATATATTGTAAAAACATATTTTTAAAGTATTAAATACAGTAATGTTCTCCAAACTACATTAACAATTAATGAACCGTAACTTATATTACATGTTATGTATGTTTCAATTACAACCCATCATTTCTGGGGTTTCCACATTTACATATCAACTGGCAAATTCTTGTAGAACGTGTGATATGCTTTATGTATAATGTCCTTGTCACACAACTTTTTGAGATCTTCATATTTAGATTTGGAAATTTTGGGCTGGTTTCCATTTCTAAAGAGAGTTTTGAGAGTTGGCAATAGTTTTTCATTGTTTCTCAGGCTAGGCTGAACATTCAAGTATGTAAACGGACCATCATAGTCATACTGAATAGCAGCTGTGTCTGGAGACGCACTGCTAAATGAAACTGTCTTAATTTCTAACCATTTTATTTTTAACCTTGACTGTCATTGTCTAAGTTGCGTACTTTGTAACTGAGATCTTTGAAGTCATAAATCTGAGCATCATCCATCTCAGTTACAAAGTATGGTTTGGAGCGTGTAGCCATTTGTATACATGTTACCCATTGGGAAGTGCTGTAAATGGATATATTTTTACAAGCCCTTTCCAATAGTAGAATGAACTGAATCGTTTTCATTCTGTGTGTGTCCACTTTCAAGGTACTGATGGCACAAGTAATCAAATTTCAGTGCTTTAACACTGTACCACAGCATTGTAAAAAAAAATATATTGCGATTTTGCCCAGAACAATTATCTGAAAATGTAGTAACAGACTTTTTATTTTTCCCTGCCATAGTCTTTAGGAAATTAAATACACGAGGCTACCTCACATGATCCCCGGCTTGCAACAGTTTCATTCCATACATTACAATATGCCTCATTCGTACCTAGACAATATATTGACAAGTTGTAATTATTTAATTTCCTTCTGTAATACATACAGGACTCTAAAGATTTGGGCAGTGTCATAACTTTCTGCAAATCAATGCAAGCTGCACAAACAGATTCTTCAGCTTCTTTTGCAGTTTGCTTAGCATTTCTTGCTAAGGATTTGTTTTTAAGATGTCTCTCAATTTTGCCTTTACACCTAATTTTGTCTTCAGCACTCAACGTATACATTGTAGATAAATTGAGCTGACCCTCCAAATATTCTTTGGAAGTTGACGCTCTGCAGTAATGGGATTCAACACGTGGGAAACTTGAAATGTGGTCCTTAACATTTTGAATAACTGTATCTGGAATTTTATTGGGCCTTACGGTATGTTTACCCCTCCGGTCTTGACTACTTACATGGTACGATTCTGCAGCTACTGCTACTGTTACAGCAGCAGGAGAAATGTCGAGAGTGTCAACATAGAATCGCTGGCAAACAGAAATTTCTTCGCCATCAACAATAAATGTGTATTTCCTAGAACTGTTCCGTTCTTTAATAATTTTGTCCCTTATGGTAACCCGCTTAACCCGTGACATCTTAACTGTATTGAATATAAATTCCTTTTGTTTAGTATAGCTGGCTGCTCTCCAAAATTCATGAAATATTAGTTCTCTTTGTTCTTTATTTATCTTGCTATGACATTGCTTTTTACATTTTTTCCCACATCCATTTTTAAGCAACCTCGCTCTTTTGATTTTTCCTGAGGAAGTTACATAACTCTGACCAGAATTTGTCCTTTTCTGTTTTATGTTTCTTTTCCAAGTTTTCACTCTTCTGATACGCTTTCCGCATCGTTTCCTAGACTGATGTGTAACATTTTTAGTTTGGTCAACGCTAGAAGGGTCAGTAGTTTGGTCAACGCTAGAAGGGTCAATGCTTGATTGCTCAGCACTAGCCTGGGCAATAATAGACTGATCAGCACTAGCCTGGGCAATAATAGACTGATCAGCACTAGCCTGGGCAACAATAGACTGATCAGCACTAGCCTGGGCAATAATAGACTGATCAGCACTAGCCTGGGCAACAATAGACTGATCAGTACTAGCCGGGCAACAATAGACTGATCAACACTAGCCTGGGCAACAATAGACTGATCAGTACTAGCCTGGGCAACAATAGACTGATCAGTACTAGCCGGGCAATAATAGACTGATCAGTACTAGCCTGGGCAATAATAGACTGATCAGTACTAGCCTGGGCAATAATAGATGGATCAGTACTAGCCTGGGCAACAATAGACTGATCAGTACTAGCCTGGGCAACAATAGACTGATCAGTACTAGCCTGGGCAACAATAGACTGATCAGCACTAGCCGGGCAATAATAGACTGATCAGTACTAGCCTGGGCAATAATAGACTGATCAGTACTAGCCTGGGCAATAATAGACTGATTAGCACTAGCCTGTGCAACAATAGACTGATCAGTACTAGCCTGGGCAATAATAGAATGATCAGTACTAGCCTGGGCAATAATAGACTGATTAGCACTAGCCTGTGCAACAATAGACTGATCAGTACTAGCCTGGGCAATAATAGACTGATCAGTACTAGCCTGGGCAACAATAGACTGATCAGTACTAGCCTGGGCAATAATAGACTGATCAGTACTAGCCTGGGCAATAATAGACTGATGAGCACTAGCCTGGGCAATAATAGACTGATCAGTACTAGCCTGGGCAATAATAGACTGATTAGCACTAGCCTGTGCAACAATAGACTGATCAGTACTAGCCTGGGCAATAATAGACTGATCAGTACTAGCCTGGGCAACAATAGACTGATCAGTATTAGCCTGAGCAACAATAGACTGATCAGTACTAGCCTGGGCAACAATAGACTGATCAGTACTAGCCTGGGCAACAATAGACTGATCAGTATTAGCCTGAGCAACAATAGACTGATCAGTATTGGCCTGGGCAACAATAGACTGATCAGCACTAGCCTGGGCAACAATAGACTGATCAGTATTGGCCTGGGCAACAATAGACTGATCAGCTCTAGCCTGGGCAACAATAGACTGATCACCACTAGCCTGGGCAACAATAGACTGAACAACACTAGCCTGGGTAACAATGGACTGGACAGCACTAGCCTGCTTAACAGTAGCCTGATCAGCACTAGTGTGGTTAACAATAGACTGATCGACACTAGTGTGATTAACAATATATTGATCAGCACTAGCCTGGTTAACAATAGACTGATCAGCACTAGCCTGGTTAACAATAGACTGATCAGCACTAGTGTGGTTAACAATAGACTGATCAACACTAGTGTGGTTAACAATAGACTGATCAACATTAGCCTTGTTAACAATAGACTGATCTGCACAAACCTGGTTAACAATAGACTGAACAGCATTATTATGGATAACAATAGACTGATCAGCATTAGCCTTGTTTACAAAAGACTGATCATCACTAGGCCGAACAACAATGGTCTTTTCAGCACAAGCCTGGTTAACAATGGACTGATCACTACATTGTTCAGCACTAAACTGATCAGCATTTGCTTGGTTTACAACAGTATGGTTATCATTAGATTTGTCAGCATTAGATTGGTAAACACTAGCCTGGTCAACAATAGACTGCTCTACAAAAGACTGGTTTTTGACTAATGATACAAATTGTGACTGATCCTGAAAGACAGCTTTAGGCATGTTTACATCAACATCATAATTTTCAAACTCATCAAATATATTGATGTTGATAGAATCAAGAAATGCAGAACTGTTGTTCATCTTCTGCATACAAAACTGTGATATATCTGTAATGTTACTGTTGCTGTCACTGTCATTAATTCAGTTGAAACACTACTCACACTGGATACATCTGACATTGTTTCATCAATTAAGAAGAGACGGCAGGCAAAGTCACCATCACTTACTTCTGAAAATCCCTCGAAATCTGACTGAATGGTTCCTGAGGTATCAACAATAATAGAAACTTTGGCGACTTCAAAAGGAATGTCTTTTGCCTTATCAAGTACAGCAGACAGGTGTCGAATAAACAAGCACAATGCGCGTAAGTTCTTGTGAGTAGTCATGATGGAGTAACCATCTGGTGATGGCATCCCCGATTCATTTCGTGAATGGGGATCAAATACATAGTAACAAGACCCATCATGTATTATTGCCATACTGTAACTGGGTGTCCTGCTTCCCATTGTAAACATACATGCTGTATGATTAGAAAGTGTGCTACTGAAGGATTCCTCTAAAGTATAATGAGGATTGCTGGCTTGAAAATCCATAGTCCTTCCCGTCAAAACATCCCCAGAACAAAGAGAATGATAAAAACCATTGCACTCCTGTTTAAAATCTAACATAAAATAATTATGAGCGGTATGATTCTGTGCATTATAAAGTTCATCCCCTCTTTCAAGAATATGGTCCAATGTCTCTCCTGTCCATGTGTGAATAGGGGTCATCATTGACTCAATAATTGCAGCAACTGAATTTGCCATGCAGCTTCTGCCATTTGACTGCAATTTTGAATTTCCTTGGTGTGCAGTGGCATGTATCATTTTTACCTACAAAGAGATTTGCAAGATCATGAATGCCCGCATTTCCCAAGCATTGCCTGCTAATTTGAATTGTTTGATAAGATACCTAGCACTACACATTCAAACAAACGATGTAAGATCGGTGACTGTTAACGTTCTATTTACATATAGATTAAATGAGAATAAGAAAAAGAAAGACTACAGTTACTGTTACTGATAAAATACATTTATGTAATACCAGTCAGATTTTTTTTTACAAAATTCTTTCTTGTTGTAATTATATTTATGTATTTATTTAATTTATTTATAATAAAAGCTAATAGCCTTTTCTTTATTGACAAAATACTATGAAAAAGTAGTATATTGTGATACACTTACTTGGATATCTCCAATCTCAAACAAACTGCCCAAAATATGAATAACCAAGATCTTCAAGTTGATGTTGAGTTCCAAGAATTGTGTGCATATTCCAGTTAAAAATAGTTTTACAATATGATGATGTCATATATTATGTCATAAGGAGCTTAATTTTGACTTCTTACACTCAAATATCTAAAAATAGATGAACATGGTTTGAGCAAGAAGTAAATATCTGCCAATATTAACTTTTTGCACCAATTTATTTTTAGAATGTACAAAAATATTTTGGTGTAAAAAGTCAATAAGTGCCATTATTGACTTTCTACCGAACATTTATATCATTGCAGATATTCAGTTTTGGTTTTCAATACCAAATATCTCTTTTATGGCAGATTTTATTTCTAATACTTTTTCTAGACATGTGTCACATCATTGTGGATCATTTTATGCAAAAAAGTGAAAATTTGAAAATTTGCAGGTAATCAGTTCTTGCGCTAAGGTGACGATATGTCACCAGGAAGTAGATATATGTGGTGATAATTATGAACATAATAGGGTGAGTATCTATAATAAAACAGACATAGATATATACATTTTGAAAAAAAAATTCACAATTCAGAGTAAGTAGTTAACTAAGCCAACAGAAGTGTGTAATATACGTTTAAATTATTTTTTTATACATGTTGAGTTTGTTTGATCAAGTATTTAGTTTTCCTTCGTGAATATAACTCTAACTGAGATTATTTCTTCATTTCTGTCGGAATCGTGGTAAACAAACAACATTTTCTTCTCGCAGCAGCTACGGTAATTCCCGTATGTTTTAGAAAAACAAAACACTATGAGCTCTTAAATGTTCACCACCTTTCAATTTTCATAACTGAAAATTAAATGCTGTGCTATATTATTTCACTCTTTAATTTAAACCAATTAATTATTTCGAAAAAGTGTTTAATGCTTTGAAGGTATTCAACCCATAATACTCGATGTCTAGAACACCACAAATCATATTATTTTATTGAAGGGCATTCATATCTGGACTATTCTGCAAAATTTTGGGAGATTTTACCGTTTGGTTTGTCAGATATAGTTTTTTAATTGCCATACCCCCTCTTTTGCATACACATCAAAAACAGAAAAGCTATAGGCATCTTTACAAGTGGAATACTTTATTAATATTTCATAAACTTCATATAAATAAACATTTATGAATAGTATATTGAACACATATTATGAAAATAATCAACAATTATTCTTGAATCAATTTATATGGAAGTAATATGTACTCATATTGCTAATTATATTTATGATCAATGAGAATTTTCCTGTTCTATTTTTTGAAAGCCATAAACAAAATGTGATAAACTTGCTTATTTTATGCATGTTATGAATCTAAACCATAATATATTTTATTCTTGGACAATAAGCCACACAATAAAGGCAAAACAAATAAACTTGACCATGCAAATGTGAAAAATTAAAACAGTTTTTAACACTACCCCCATAAAAAATTAAGCTGGAATATTTTTTTTTCAGAGATACCTTTTTTAAATATTTTTAAATAATTACTGAGAACCTAAGAAAGATACTCCCATAAAACTTTAAAAAGTTCTTAGATACAAAATACAAGCAATATATAAAATTAGTTCCGTAAATTTTGAAGATAAAACATTAAAATTAAACTTTGTTTCATCATTGTATTTTCTATTATAAACAATATTTATTCAAAAAGTCTAAAACACAATCTAGAATATAAACAAAAGAGTTGAATTAACTAAATTTACAATTACTACATTTTATAAATGAAATAAATATAAACATAACAGACAGAACCAATATGTGCTGCATTAACACATTTTCATCTAAAAAAAATTAACGTTGCAGGCCATGTCAATCATGAACTTGACTGGGTTAAAAAAAAATGAGTGTTTTTCAAAAATTCCGCTTATTTGTGTTATAAAAGTTTCTAACATCATTTTTGCAACTGTAATATAGGGTTTCCCATCCATTATATTTACATATTAAATACTAAACTATCCGCGCCTTCTCAGTTGAATGTTTCGATTGTACATAAACCGGAGCCAGCGATGTCCTCTGCTGTAGTATTTTTATCACGTCGGTATAGGCAAGAAGACCCAGAGAATCAATTATTCTGGCCTTCTCATTTTTTAACATCAGCTGGTTGCGCCCAGCTGTTGATGAATATGGGAATGCGACTGCAACTAGCGATGCCTCTGGTTGAACACTAACAGCCTGGTCGCCATCTAACATGGCGCCCATCGTACTGGATGTGTGTTTGCTTTTCTGAACAGCAGCATCACTGAAAATAAGTTTTCAGTACACAGTTTTACAGTAGATTCTACTTACAGACTGATATGAATTTACACAACAATCATTGCTTAACCCTTACTGCGCGGGAACCGGGTAAACTCGGGTCCGGAATTTAGTGCAGTACGAACGGGAACCGAGTATACTTGTTTTCAATAGTGGTCTAATTTTAGTAGTTCCGGGAGTTTCCCCGATTTACGTCATCGGTATTTTTCAGTATTAACCAATAAAAAAAGGTCTTCCCTAATTTGAAACGATATGATTGGTCTTTATTTTTGATTTTATGACGTCGAAATGTAAAATCAACACGTCTTGAAATTCAGACCAAAACGAGACAAAGAAAATGGCGGACGTTAGTTTTGATGCAGAACTATTCTTTGGTAATTCGGACAGCGATTGTGATTTTGAGGAATTTGAAGGGTTTGATGAGCAAGATATACGTGATGTACAGCCTGGACAATTACCAGAATACGATGCTAACCAGTTTGAAGGCGACAGAGAGTCTCCAGGTGACATGTTAGCAAATTGGTCGTCGAGTGTTGTTGAACCTTTGGTACCACCATTCGTTGCAGAAAGTGGTTTGTGCGTTGATTTGGAGATCGATACAGTTCCATTAGACTATTTCTCGTTGTTTCTGAATGATGGGGACATGGATCATATTGCATTCGAAACGAATAGGTATTTTGCACAGCAACGAGCCAAAAAGCAGCCGTCTCGTTTTTCGAGAATGAACTCTTGGTATGACACTACTGGGCCTGAGATACGAAAATTTCTGGGCATGACCATTGTTATGGGACTCATTGACAAACCTGCACTCAGCAATTACTGGTCTACTGACAAGCTGGTCTGCACTCCAGAGTTCAGCCATATGATGCCACGAGACAGGTTTCTGTCTTTGTTGTCATTTTTGCATTTGGCAGACAACACGACAGCACCCACTCGTGAACAAGAAGGCTTCGATCCGTTGTACAAGGTGTGTATATATTCATAACTAAACACTTTACATGTATATTTTATTTGCCATCTTGAAATAAAAACATACCACAAGTTTATACATTTATTCTGCATATATGTGTTTACAACAATGTTACATATCTACATTCAAATTTGACACAAGTCACATGAACAAATTGTAAGCCTATTTCAATAACCGAACGGTACCAAATTATTGTCTCACATTTTGTATGAAATTTTCTTTTAAAATTTTTAACACATAAAGCAACAGATACAATCAGTTCAACAAAGTAAAACAATAAAGTAACATATTTGTTATTCTGTCGTTTCAGGTGAGGCCCATCTACGACGTGGTAACAGCTCGCTTCAGGAACACGTACACTCCGGATCACAACATCGTGGTGGACGAAGGTATGGTGCCATGGAAGGGACGACTACGGTTCAGACAGTACATCCCAAACAAGCCCGACAGGTTTGGAGTGAAACTCTATGTGCTAAGTGAAAGCAAGTCAGGCTACATGTGTGACTTTGACATTTACACAGGAGCAGATTACGACCCCGATCCTAATGCTGAGGACAGCGAACTCACCCTCGGACATTCTTACGGAGTTGTAATGTGTTGTGCCATGCTTCATGAGGTATCACACTCTTGTGAACTACAAGATTGAAGACTCTGACTGAAAGTGAAACTGCTGAGCACTGTTTTTGTTGTGTAACAAAATGAACTTTATATGGAGTATAACCAGTACATATCATAACACACCTGTATTTACCTGTAATTACCTTGCATACCTGTTAATAATGAAATAATCAAATCTTTAATAAATAAAAACAAATATTAAACAATTATTTGATGTAATGATGCTCTACAGAGTAAACTGGGTATTTTGTAATATGCATTGTTCAAGAAAAATGTTGCTACTCTTTACCAATAATGGACAGTCAAAACAATTTACCTGTATTGTTAATTAGGCAGTATTTTTGTCTATTTTATGTCAAAATTTAACAATTACAAGCTGTTTGTTGTACTCTGACATTGTTTTATTATTTATTAAATAAAAAAGAGAGATTTCTAATAATAAAGCTAATAAAATCTTTCATTTGTTGAATTTTACCTGTATTTATAAGTTTATCTCACCTGTACTGGTGTAAAAATAACGACAGGTGAAAACAAGTTGCGTCAAAATGTCCGTCTTTCAATTACCTACTCATATTATATAGGTTTTATATATCAAAGATAAACATATAATGGTGAAAATGAAGGTCAACTAACATGACTGTAAAACCAGGAATTCTCCAAAAAATAATCAGTACCAGGCTGCTGATAAGCCAAATACATATTCAGCGCAGTAAGGGTTAAATGATTGTCTGATATGGCACCGATGTCAGTTGAGCAAAATTTAATGCCAAATGTTGAATTTTTACAGATGTTTTAGTAACCGACTTATAAGGTTATGTTATAACACTTAACAGAATGACAAAGCAAAATTGATAGCATTTTCAATATGGAAATTGTAACATAATTATATGATTATTTCAAAACATGTTAAATAAGCTTGGAAACTGATACTAGTACTTCATCTTATTATATTTCCAAACTTTATGTTCCGTGTATAAATAAAACTCAAACATTATTATTAAGTATATTTACACGACCATTTACGAGTTGTCATTATCTTAGTAACTATTACCATACAAACAAATGGCTTTACAATTAGATAATGAACTGATACTAACCTGTACACAGCTTGGTATTAGGCTTGCCGTTTGACTTGGTTTCTTTGTCAGTTTTCTAAGAGAGAAAATTATTGACATCTCATTAGTCCATGTTACAACATTTCACGTAGATATAAACAGTCAAACTAATATGCTTCTCGGTAATTTGCCAACCACACTGTCACAGATCATGGCAGCTGATCATAGCCGACAAAATTTACATTGTTACTGTATCTTTTTCTCTTGAAAATCTACCTCTTTTATTACGTTTTCGTCAGTCAGAATGATTTATATCAAGTTAAATAAACCCTGTCATATGCACATAAAATTCAATAAGCGTTCAAATGATCATGATTTCCAAAGGGAACAAACTCCGATTCCACTTTTGTTTTAATTATACTCCTTACAATTTAATAGTTATTTTATATCTAATTTGCTTTTAAAAGCGACGATATTAAAATCTGAAACAAATACTACGGTGTAGCTAAAGAAATGTATATTTTTTAACGAAGTTTTGTATGTATTCCGAATGCGAACGGTAAAGTACGGACGGCTACAGCTTTCGTCGAAATTACACGGAAACTAACGAGCTCATTATTGGTTGAATACCTTAATTATGTTCTGTTCAATAAGGTGGCGAAATTTTATAGGGTGATAGGCAAAGAACAACAACGGAGACAACATTTTAAAATGTGAGATAAACTTTAATTTGAGACGTAAACAATGGATACGAATTGTGACATGTTAGTTGTCTCTGCATGTAGATCTTTATCATCAATGCATTACGCAATTGCACGGATTAGCGGTATTGTTCTAAGGGCAATTTGATAAGATCCCAGCGGTTTGTGGCTTTGGTATTTTTATGACCCCCTCTTCAGTCAGATAACTAAGTATCCATTGAGAGAACATGTGGTATTTATGTATGGAAAACAACCGTTCAAGACGAGACAAGGCGACTACTACTTTTTTTCCGGATATCTGTCCTAGAGACATTTGGCCTTAGTAATGAGTTTAAAACGATGCTACATTTAGTTCAAATAATTTATTTTGCAAGATATATCCTCGATGAGTTTTTAGCTCACCTGAGCACAAAGTGCTCATGGTGAGCTTCTGTGATCGCCTGTTATCCGTCGTGCGTGCGTCAACTTTAAATTCAAACAACATCTCTTCCTAAACCAATTGGCAGATTTTCACCAAACTTCACAGGAATGATCCTTGGGTGGACCTCTTTCAAAGTTGTTCAAATCTTTCTGGTCCGCTGAATATGTAGGTCACCAGAGCTAAAAAGAGATTTAAAAAGTTAAAACTTTAAAAATCGTCTATGAAACCGCAAGGCTCAGACCTTTCATATTTGATATGTGACATCCTCTAGAGGTCCTCTACAAAGATTGTTCAAATTATGCCCCTGGAGTCAAAATGGGCCACGCCCTGGGGGGTCACATGGTTTATATAGAATATATAGCAAAATGACTTAAAATCTTCTCTGAAAACGCAAGGCCCAGAGGTTTCATATTTGGTATGTAACATCCTATAGTGGTACTCTACAAAGATTGTTCAAATTATGCCCCTGGGGTCAAAACTGACCACGCCCAGGGGGTCACATGGTTTATATAAACTTATATAGCAAATTGTCTTAAAATCTTCTCTGAAACCGTTAGGCCCAGAGGTTTCGTATTTGGTATTTAATATCCTATAGTGGTACTCTACAAAGATTGTTCAAATTATGCCCCATGGGTCAAAACAGACCACACCTGATTGGTCACATGGTAAATATAGACTTAAATAGCAAAATTTACTTTAAAATTCTTCTCCTCTGAAACCGCAATGCCTAGAGGTTTCATATTTGGTATGTTATGCCCCTGGGGTCAAAACTGGTCACGCATGGGGGGGGGGGTCAAATGGATATAGATTTAAATAGCAAAATGACTTTAAAAATCTTCTCTGAAACGGCAAAGCCCACTGCTTTCCTCTATTTGTTATGTAACATTGCATAGTGGTCCTCTCCAAAGGTTGTTCAAATTATGCCCCCCCCCCCCACCCCCCGAGGGGTCACATGGTTTATATAGACTTGAATATCAAAATGACTTAAACAATCTTTACCTGAAACTGCAAGGCCCACAGCTTTCCTATATTTGGTACGTAATATTGCATAGTGGTCCCTGGGGAAAAAAAAAGAAGCCATGCCTCTGGGATGCAAATTCCAATTGGGTTACAAGGTCTCAGGTGAGCGTCGTAGGGCCCTCTTGTTAATAATATTAAATCAATAACATGGTTTTAAAAACTTCCATTACAAGTTTTGAAAGCCGCTTGGTCTTAGATCTATAATACTTTATATGGCAAGCTAGGGAAAACGTCGCCGGAAGTCGGGTTTCAAATATGGCGAAATAACTGGAGGTAATTTCCAAGGGAGATCTAGGTTTGGGAAAGGCCTATACCAAAAAAAAAGAACTATTGGAACTACTTTCGTCAAATGTAGCTTGCAGTTTAATAAGAGTGAAATAGCGGGTTGCTTCACCCTGCTCCTTGTTTAGTTTCGCTCTGCTGCCCCTCTGAGTTGGTTCACAGAAATGTTGAATATATATCTTTTGAAATACAACATATTTGTGCACATACGATTATCCAATAAATATATTTTGTATAAAAACCTTAATTAGAAGCATTTTTGTGAGTTATCAAGTTATTCGAGATTATCAACAAATTAGTCCAGCTGTCCACCCCTCTCCTTTTGAGCAGAGCAGAGCCACATACCTTTTGGACATCAGATATTTCCTTGTTTATCTTTTAAATCACATTTGACACGTGACATACAAAATATGATGAACCTTATACATTTCCCATTTTGAGGGAGAACAACAAAAACAAGATGACAGACATAATTATGGAAATAAAATATGAATAAATAAAATTATAGAACACATCATTTTCTTATCTTGCTGTAAAGTAGCATTTGAAGTTCGGACAAGTTAATCAGATTTC
The DNA here is from genome assembly GCA_027627225.1 of Congeria kusceri. Classification (NCBI taxonomy): domain Eukaryota; kingdom Metazoa; phylum Mollusca; class Bivalvia; order Myida; family Dreissenidae; genus Congeria; species Congeria kusceri. Next base: position 37,658,563 of record CM051037.1, on the reverse strand, counting down.
GGGCAAGTGGTTTTGCTAACAAGCTTGCCCAAACTGGCAAGTGCTTTGACAAAATTAGGGTGAAGACTGACCATTTGTAGCAAAACAATTAATGTTTTATAAAAAGTAGAATATAAAAATGTAATAATGCTTTTCTACCCCCAAAAAATCCCCTTTTGCCATTAAATTGCCCGCCTGAAGGGCCCCGCCACCTTTCCCCCAAAGGTGAAAAAAACAACACTGGTTTGGCTACTAACTCAGATTCCTTGGTGCCAACCTTTTAACCTCTTGTGTTTTAGCCAAGCGAACTCCTGGCAAATCGAAGCAGCAGGTGCAGCAGGAGAAAAGGGTGGAGCTGGAGAAGCGACTGCAGGACGTCAACGGACAGCTGGGAGGAGGCTCCTCGGCCAAAAAGCCTCCCAAGAAAGGTTGGTGATAGATAGTTAATCTGCTATTGTTGATCCTTTTAACTAAGCACGTTCAGTGTCAACCACATGTATGTGTTGCTAGAATAAAATCTTGATAAAAAATGGGTTTTGTCTCGCTGCAGTAATGGAAATTCGCAGTGTTGCCAAGCAAGTCAGAATTTTTTTATAATCGAGAGCAAGAAAATGTTTTAAGGCAGCCCACCTGTATAAAATTGGGAACCTGGTCAAGCCCAGATTAAAATTAACCAACTATTTCTTGTTGATAGATTCAAAGGAGGGAGATGCGGGTGCCAGTCGTCTGTCTTCAAGTAGCAGTAGTGGTTCCGACAGTGATTCTTCTTCCAACTCCAGCTCATCCAGTGAATCTGATTCCAGTGACATGTCTGATTCAGGTTAGGCGGCATCGACCCACATTCATAAACTGTTCCTACCCATATCATAAAATCGTCATCAAATCTGATTGCTTCATGATGAAATGTGTGTGCCTACCACTGAAAGTCCAACATATATTTCTTTTAACTTTGTAAATTAAACTGAGCACAAGTCAATGTTAGCTATATGTTAACTTATTTTATAAACAATATTGAAAAACATGGTTGATTTTCACAGTTCATTTTAATTTCCAGACCTGTATGTAACATTGTTGGCTGGACCAAGTTAATGTGTATTTTATGAAACTGAAATCTGACAATTCCATATTATTAGTATGTGTGGAAGGGTATGCCATTGTTGTATATTTTTGTCATCAACTTGCATGGATATGTGGATCTCAAAAAGAAAATAGTTTTACTAGCTTAAAATGTTTCAGCAAGGGAATCTCAAAAATCCTGATCAAAATATATTTTGCTGTGTAAGCCACCAAATTTTTTGGACTGTACAACTGCCTGTGTTTATATTACTTGCTGAAGCACTTGAACACTGTCGCAATATAAACACGTAAACCAAAGGTGTCTACTGCAAGTGTTATGCCATTCATATGTATTTTGTCGGAAATTGCTGGTGTGTCTCCCTGTGTATTATTGCACTGTTTCTCAGTTTGTCTCAAATGGGGAATGTATAGTGTATTTTAAAATCATATATGTTGCATCAAATGACAGAGTGCCACCAGACGATTTCATTAGATAATTATATGCAATCATGTACAGCCTGAGTGCAGAATGTGTTCACCTTGAGACCAGTCTGATTGGCTGGAGTTGTTGCCCCTTGACAGTGTCATTGGTCTTTACAGTGTTTCAGTTCAAATTCTGATTGTACTCTGCATGCTTGCTGGTGTACAACATAGAATTGAACATTGAAATGATACATAACAAAACTATTATTAAATATTTAGTTCATATGATTAAATGATGTGATTGCTTGTTCTAAATGTTTCTGTGCAACTCAAAATTCATTATATACTAAGTCATGTCACAGTGATATTGTGCATTTCAAATCTGATTTTTGATAATCAGGACGAGATGTCTGCATTGTCAATATCAGCACCAAAGGTGGGAAGAAAATGGTGTGAGAGAAGGTAAACTGGCTGATCTCAAAGTTGACACTTTTTTGCACTCTCCAGGCTTAATCTACTACTGTTTTTGCAATTTCGTTTCTATACTTATTGTTAATTGACCAAACAAAATAATATATTTTTCGTTGCAGTTTAAAGGAAACGGCTGCTTTTTCATTGGCTTGTATTGCTAAAATGTCAACTTGGAGTTTTGTTGTTTCTCTGTACCTTTATAGTTTGTTTCATTAGTGTATTTCAAAAGAAGCATATCTGTTTGTAGTTGTTAAGATTGTGTTTCTTGTCATGTAAAACTAGTATGTATGGTTAAATGTTGAAATATTTTGAGTTGTACAGAAAAACATTAAATTAATCATGATTATGTTTGTATCTATTTTACATTTTGTCAGTTTTGTATTGTATCATTATTCATTCATCAGACTGCTGTAAATAGTCATTTTATAGATCTTCATAGTAAAGCATCAGCATTTTTATTCGTAAATCACAAAATAAAGATAATAAAGTGATGTTATCCTTTTTGTCTCTGTATTATAATCCTTCGACCTGATATATCATGTGCAGATGGGTTTATGTTCCTATCCTACACATGGTAGGGCCCACAAGGTGAACACATTTCTTCGCTCATTCGCATGTTTGGATTTATCACAGTTTTTAATGGTTTATTTTATTAAGAGCATAGCATCCAAGTTAACTGCATTTCCTGTATTTGGAATGTTCAGCAATTCACCAATCACCTATGAATATGGCAAGAAGGTACTGCTCCAATGTTTGTGAAGAAATCTATGTTTGCCAGTGTAATGATCTTACAATCGGTGTATGAATGTTTATAAACCGATAACTTAAGGATCAATCACAGTCACTGTTCATAAAACAAATCAGTCATAACCACAATGTTTTAAAACATTTTACCAAATGTTGGTTGTTACCAAAACATTTTTAAAATATTACCATGTTTAGAAAAAAACATTTAGCAAGTATCATTACCACAATGTTTAGAAACCATTTTACCAAGTATCGTTACCACATTGTAAAAAACATTTTTTCAGAGTAATGAATGTTGGCCCAATGTTTGAACACCATTTTACCAAGTATTGATAATTTAATAAATTACCACCTAGTTTAGAAACTATTTTCCTAAGGCTTAGTCATTACCACAATCTAAACAAGATCTACTGAGTATTAGTCATTACCACAAAGTTTAAAAACAATTTGCACTCCGTGATGTGAACATTGTATTACTGTTTTACCAGGATATAATATAATGTCTGTTGTGCAGACTCGCATGACAACCGTAATGCTCATGAGACGCTTTGATAGTTTACATGTAATTCATTGTTGGACATTACGTATTATTGATAACCTAAAGTGTCCATCACTGAGCAGTATCCTTGTCAAAATAAGTCGTGAGAGTGTACCACTTGTACAGGAAAGATGTGCAGTTGGTGGTAGCATCCAATACAGTGAATTGTATATTTACGTGGTTAAACCTGTATTTGAAAGATTTCTTTTAAAACATGCTTTATGTTTCTGATACTGCCATGTCACTGGAGTACAACTGGAATATTATTACACTAGGAAAAGATCTAGTATCAAAAACGGTACAGGGTGCTTTGAAAAAGGAGCGGGGGGGGGGGGGGCTGGGCACGTTCATCTAAATTTTCAAATAAAATGGTAATGTAAGGGTTTTACCATTTTCGTGCTTCATGTTGAGGTTTTTAAATGTGACCTCTTCATTTGTCATTGGATATTTGTAAAAATATAATACATTTCAAAATATAATCAACATCTCTGTGTTTACCTGCCCAGAGGGGCAGCAGGGGGGAATCAAACCCCCTGCTATTTTGCTCTGGATCTTTCCCTATACACTGAAGCAGTCACAAGTACCGGGTATTTCACTTCCAAGATTGTAGTCGTATTATACAAGAGGTTAACTATGTAGTTGTTGTATACATGTTAGCTATATATACGTTTTCATCATAAACCCCGAACACATACATGTATTACTTAAAACACGGTCAACTCGTGCTAAAAGTGGAACATCGTATTAAAATATACAACAAAGCCAATACATCTTACTGGCTGATACAGGCACGGATGAATACCCTCAAACCATGCTAGAAGCTTGTATAATTGTGAAGATGGATATAAATGACCCAAATAGTAACACCCACAAAATGAGAATATTCTTGTAGACAGTTTGTGTCCAAACAATTTTAGCATGCTTATACACAGTCATTCTGTCTCCATTTACATGCTTGAAATAGACATAAAAGCCTGTATGCACCTGCTTGAGAAAACTAAGTCACTATTTTTGCAAAAATAAACAATTGTTGAGACAATGACATGTTGGACACAACATAGCTGTGTCAAGTTTCCCCAGAACAAGAAGGAAATTATGACCAGCTCCTTGTTTATCTGAACGAAAAAATAAAAAATTGACGGAAGCCAGGCAAAGCTGTAACATCTTGTTTCTTCATGAAAAAAGATCATTCGTTTACTGTTGTATGTGAAATAAAACTTATGTCAAAGTTCAGTCATTTGATTTGGTTTGAATGGTAAACTGTAAGAAAACAAATGAGGATGTTGTAAGAGAAAACGAAAGATTCAGTCAATATGTACATGTTCGGTAAAATTGACATTTTGTAGTCATGAATGTTGCATTATCAGTGGTCTGTAACATTCAAATTCTATTTTCTGTAAAGAACTTTGTATTAGTAATAATTCATAATAACTTGCGATAACTGAAACCTTTTCAGTGTGTTCTTTTGGTTGAAATGGTATTTTGAACTCTGAAACATTCCAGTGACATTCAGTACCAGTGTATGAGACCATTTCACTGCTACTGGAAACCAAGCTTGAATTGTAATTGCCAACGTTTGGTTTTCATCTTGTAGGATCTCCCAAGAAACCAAAAGGGAAGTTGGGTCCAAAGAAGGTGAGTCTAGTATATTGATTGTAACTTGTATCTTGAAAAGGAGTTTGCATGTGATAGTACTGGCACTTGGTCTTTATTTGGTTGTATCCATATTTCTGTTTTGTATTATTTACTTTTTACTGACATTTCAAACAAATACATTATTAAAAATAGTACTTACATTACTATGTAGTGCATTCTTTGCGACTTGAGAAGGTAGCATTTTTATGCCCCTACCATCAGTGATTGGGTGCGTATAGAGTTGGCCCTGTCTGTGGGTATGTGCGAATGTTCAGATTGCCTGAAGCATAATGCACTTATCAATAATTTCCCCCAGGGGGGGGAGCGGCGGGCAAACTAGAGGAATTTGACATTTTTTGGGGGGGGTGTCTAATTCCCCACTCTAGAGCCAAGCATATTTGTCTAAATCCCCTCAGTGGCAGATGCTATATATCTATCAAATGGCCCAGGGCATATATTACCGGGATCTAAATTCCTACCGAAGTCTATTTCCCCGGGACCCAGAATATTTTGGCATTTCAAATTCCTGCCTGTCGGGAATCTCTTGCAGTCTTAAGTCCCCATATGCCTGCCACTCCCCCCCAACCCCCTCAATTAACTTGGCAGAAATGATCAGCATTATGAGCGCGTAAGTCTCACTTGAATGTCAAAGCTCAAATATTTGAAATAAAAACCATTAAGTCTTGGACTCTGTCCGAAGCATGACTTGAACCAGGTTCCTACATCCAATGTCAATAATTGAATCCATGGACTCCGTCCGGAGCATACATTTTTCCAGCAGGGAAGAAACTTGGAAGAAGTGATAACATTTATGGGACAATGTGACCTGAGCAAGAACCAGGTCCCTACATTCAAGGTCAAGGTCACACTTGCAGGTCATAGGTCCAATAAAACAATGGAATTTATGGACGCTGTCCAAGGAATTTTGTCCTTCATATAAAGATTTTCAAACAACTTGGCAGAAGTGATAAGCATAATGAGACAGCATGTAGCATGCAAGAACATGGCCAAGGTCACACCTTAAGGTCAAAGGTGAGAATCAAGAAAAAAAAGCCATTGACTATGTAGCATGATTATGTCCAGCATTGAAGGATTTTCTAATAACTTGACATAAATTATAAGCGAAGTGTGCAAGAACCAAGGTCAAGGTCACTATCAAAGGTCAGCTGTAAGAATTAAAGCCATTGACTTTGTCCGGAGCATTATTTTGTCCGGCATGGAAGGATTTTCAAATTACTTATCAGAAGTGATCAGCATTATGAGACAGCATGTGGCGCGCAAGAACTCCAAGGTCACTATTTAAGGTCAAATAATTGTCCTGAGAATATTATTGTCATCCATGCAGGGATTTTCAAATAAGTTGGAAGAAATTAGCACCATCATGAGATGGTTAATTGCATTCAAGAAACTGACTTGTAAAGTTTGTGAATTACTTCCCTTTATTGATGAGTGTCCGAAGCATAATTAAAAAATTATACAAGGGACTTCACAGAATAAGAGAATACATAAGCAGAAAATACAATATAAAAGATAAATGCACAGTTCTATTGCAACATAATTTGTATAGACAAAGCAGCATCTGTGTCTGTGGACACCTTTCTAGTTCGTGAAGAAAAATGCACCAACAGTACTTGTTTAAAAAAAGTGAAGTAACCAATTGTGGATGAATTTGGGACCACTGTCCAAAAAATGCAACATCCATTAGATCACAGTGGCTTAATGGAGAAACTTAATTGAAACTGTAAAGGTGAAATGTTAATGATAATTTAATTGTAATGCTCAATGAAATGAACAAAGCATTTACTGTAAAAAAAGCTTTTAACATTACAAATGTCAACATGCATGTATTTTTAATGCAGTAGCATAACTGTTGAAACTGAAATATTGTTGCGGTTCAAATGTATCATGTGTGATGCACATGTTGAACATGTGATCGATTTCTCCTTTGCTAATGAGGCCTTTTGGGTAAAATAAAAGCTGATTTCCTGTGTGTTCTAGACATTGTACTCCCCCAATGTGAAGATGTCTTACGGCTGTCGACCAGCAGCGGGGGCCCAGAACTCTGCCTCAATGATAACTGTGACCAAGGATGCACTGCCAGATCGCAAGCCTGTCAACAGCGTCCCGGCCAAAGTTCCTGCTGTTACTCATTCTTCCAATGCAGGAGTGGCAACCAATAGTGTACCAGTCAAGAAGGAAACGGCAGATGGTATTGATGATGCTTTATATCGGTGGTGTTTCCAGTAAATTCATATGGCTTTTAAAGTGTCAAAAGGGTAGTTGTGTAGAAATGTTGTGACAGATATAAAGGATAACTGGTGAAGAACAGAAGATACATTTTGACTAATATTGAGTCCAACAATTATTTGATAATCAACAGCATCTAAAAGATTTCTCTTCATGTCACTAGAGAATTGTCTATAAATTACAAATAACTTGCACAAGAGCAACAGCACAATTCCATGAGCCATACAGGCACTGTTGCAGTGTACAGCTTGCTAATGAAGCTGTTTCCTTTCAGTTCGTCCAGTGATGCACACTCTACCTCAACAGCCCGACCGCCCCAATCCTGTCGCGAACCCAAAGCCACAGAACCGGACCACAGGTAGGCTGGACAGGCTGTGATAAGCTCATTCTGTGATTGTTTCGACTGATCATTTAATTTGACAGGAGCAGTTTACAGTTAATCCTAAAGTTTGTCATTATTGATTTTCATTTTCCTCACTAAACTGGTAAACGTCATCATGCCTTGTATTCAATCGTAAACTGATGTTTTTGTTTGCGTCTTTGCCCTTGTTTTCATTTCTTTTTTTGTGTTTATTTTTCTGTTGTCTATTGTTCAGTTTTGATAAGTTTTGTGTTTTTGTTCCTCCCTTGTTTAGTTCCATTTAACCCCCGGGACAGTAGTTTAGAGGCTATGTTAACATTGCCAGCGCCGATGATGTCCTCCCAGTCCCAGCGCTCGGCAGTTCCAGTGACCTCGGTCTCCGCGCTGGCATCTCATGCCCCGTCAGCATCACCGCCCATTATTGTAAGCTCCCCGGTTAAGGTTCACAACGAGAAAGACATCATGCCCGCAGCTCAAATGGCCTCCATGAAAGACAGGCGCAGTGAGGCCGCTGCTATGTTCAGTATAGGTGAAGAAGCATCAAACTCTAGTCCGAAACAGACGACCGCAGCGCAGCAGCCTGTCAAGCCTCCCCCTCCGGGGGCTACACATTGTAAGGTTTATCTCGCTTTTGGCATGTCTTTAATAATAACAATACCAGTTATTTGTGTGTACACGTTTTCTTTGCAAGCAGCATTGAAAGTCATGAAATGTGGTCAAGTCATAAAAACTTCAAAGCTGGGTCATTATGTCTGTAAAATGTGTGATTCAGATTTATTTCTTGGCTTCTCAATAGATATCTTTGATACATTTAACAAAGTTCAGGTGTAAACTTTTTAGGTTTTTCTTTTTCCAATCCTTTGTTGGTCCATACTTTAGGCTGCATTATGTGAGAACTAGAGAAAACTTTTTGCAATGTGTATCTTGTAAGCAATGACTCGTGAAAGTCCTTTCTGCTAATCCATCAGTGATATTCTGGTTGTGTGTATTGTACAGTGGCTAGTGGTGTAGGCGTGATGCTGAGCAGTAGTGGTAGCACACCGCAGTCCGATCACAAGAAGCCTGACGTCCAGAAAACACCATCCAATATGAGCTTACAGCAGCAGAGGAAGGTATGTAACATAGAAATGGTCAGTCGTTTGTTAGTTATAATATTCTCGCGACCACTGCAGGAATTTGCTGCATTTCCTAACATATGCTAACAATGTGTTGAATTTCCTGCTTTGTTTATAGGATGCCTACTAAATATAATAGATAAGATTGATTTTCCGTTTCCATTGATTTGAAAATGTTATAAATGTTATCGTAAATAAAAATTGAATCATGGTAATGTTTAAACTTTTACTTAAAATTTTGATGCTCATCATATAAACCGTAAGTGTTGATTTTCTTTTGTTTCCTTGATGTCTTATTTATCATATAACTTTGGTTTAGTTTTCACAATAAGTATGAATGTAAATAAAATTATTTATGTGCAAAAACAAACAAATGTAACACAGTACTCTGTTCGTTGTGTTGGAGTTGCTATTACTACAAAAACAATCGCACTGAGCTCCAGGAAATGTCGCATACCTGGCCTTTGTTGTTGTTTGCAGCAGGATGTGAAGCTGAAGAACACGGGTTCCTGGGCGAGCCTGGCCAGTCTAAGCAAGGACACGCCCACCGGCAAGATGCCCATGTCGGCTCACAGCTTCGAGCAGTTCAAGAAACAGGCACAGGAGCGAGAGGAGAGGGTGAGTGCAGACATTCCTCTCGTATACAACACCTGCAATCATGTTTTGTTTCCATATGTTGCATGGATAAGGTTCCACTAAATGAGTGCATGTTTGAAAAGACTAATGAGTCAAATATATGTGAACATCTATGGCCATGTATAGCCTTGTCAGTAAATCGCTTGTATGGTTACAACTATGAGCATTGGTCATGCACTCTTCCCAGCAGAGAAAGTTGATGTGTGGTTACGTTGAATGTGATCGGAGAAATAACTTGTTTTTCTACACTTTCAACATTGACTTGCACTATGGTAAGCATGCCGATAGTTAGGATTTTCCATGGATTGTACAGTGTGTGATGCTGAAGTTGTGCTATGTGACAGGAGAAGGCATTGAAGCAGCAGGAGGAGTACCGACGGACCATGAAGGAGAAGGAGGAGAGGGAGCGCATTCGCCTCGAGAACGAGAAGAAGAGGTATGCATACGGGCAATAATAATAATGATAACGTTTTGGTGAACATTTGTAGGGATAGGGTTGTTTCTGAAATCTTGTTGCCCCATTTTGCTTGTTTGTGTTCATCACGAAACATCCATGCTCAACTAATTTGTGTATGTAAGAAGCTAATGTTTCCGATTGCAAGAACATGATTGCCTAGAAGACTGTTAAATAAAAGAGTTGAATAGTTGTACAATTTAAATACATGCAGATTGCTGTTGATAAATGGCAGTTGATTAATGTCATACTGTACATACTTAACACTGTCTGTGTGTGTGTGTGTGTGTGCAGGGAACAGGAGGAGGAGGAGGCCCTGGAGCGGGCGCGGCAGGCCACCGTACAGACAGACGCACAGCAGAGGGACGCAGAGAGACTCAAGGCAGATAGAGAGAAGGAGAGGCGCAAGGAGCAGGAGCGCAGGCGAAGACAGGCGGTAAGGAGTACCCATTACTGACGTAGTCCAGTTTACACCGCAGATGGAAGTACAGAACACTGACATTGTATTATGGCTTGAATTTAACTATTTTTGTCGAGCCCGCTTTCTTCAGCGCAACTTGGTTGTCACAATTGCGGTTCGGTGTATGTGCTAATTCCGTCCGATCTTCAATATTCATCAGGGAATTTTAAAATAACTTGCAACAAATGTTCACTGTGTGGAGACTGCGGTTTACATGCAAGACCTATGTTCTTATCTGTGAGTGGAGTTTGACGTAGTTTTGCGGTTCACATGCAAGACCTTTGTTCTTATCTGTGAGTGGAGTTTGACGTAGTTTTGCACAAATGTTCACCATGTGGAGTCGGCATGTCCCTATGTAAAAGGTCATGGTCACGCTTAGAGGCCAAAGGTCAAATATGGGCATGATAAAGCTTGTCCGGACCAGACGTTCTTCATTTGTGGTTTGTAGTTTTAAATAGTTTTAACAAGTGTTCGCCAAAAGGCGTAGGCCTGGCTAAAAGATCAAGGTCTCACTTAGATGTCAAATATTGTCAGAGTTCAGATATGGACATTACACAGGTTGTTTCAAATGCGATTTTTAAATAATTACCATAAAAGTTGCTTCCTTGACAGTGGGCTTGACATGTTGCCAACAGGCATGTAGTTGCAGCTAGCACACATTTGTCTGTAAATGTTCTCTTTGATGCACAGGGTGCATGCAATTTTAAACCATTTTTGCTCGACATTTCGAAGAAAAGGTAAGCTATTCTACTCGCCTCGTCATTGGCGTCGGCGTCCGAGCTAAGTTAAAGTTTTTCGGTAAGCTAGTTTCTCAGGAATGGCATGAGGGATTTCATTTAAACTTTAAACATTTATTCCCCACAGTAAAATGAACCTATAGGCCAAGTTTGGTAACTCTAGCTTGAAATTTGTTAAAATTATAGGCCTTTTTACACATAGAAATTTTACATATCAGCTATATGTACAGGTTCAAGTTTTTTGGTAATCTGGTTTCTCAGGAATGGCTTACGGGATTTCATTCAAACTTAGAACACTTATTCCCTATATAAAAATGAGATCTTCGGCCAATTCTGTACTGTTAAAGTGCCAGAATTTAATGAGTTCTGATTATTTGTTTCAGACTGCCAATCAGCTGGATATGAATGAACAAAGTGCTCTCATGGCACAGTTTGAAGAACATTTCTGAGCAGATGTCAGGAAGTTGTCCAAGGAACTCGGCAGTCTCGCATGCAGCAGGGGCTGAGATGTCAGTGAAGGGGTTTGAAGCTTGAACAATGGCTGTGACCCAATGAGACTTGAAAGATTTCATTTACTAGCCACTCAGAGGTGTTTGATGTTGTTGGTTTACTGTGAAGCGACAAACAGTTGCTTCGTGAAAGTACTGGCGTAGAGATTGCTAACTTTGTTTGCATGATCGAATCTTAATGTACACAAAATAACTAGTGTTTGAATTGCTAGTACATTCAGATTTTTTATATTTTTAGAATTTTCTGAGAAATGTTTTGCACTTTGTACAAGTTAATCTGGGATTGCTACTTGATTCAGATCTGCAATAGTTTTATCTTATCTTTTTATGTGAAACATTGCACAGTTTTCAGGTAAATACTGGGTATATGTACTCTACAGATCGTGTTGTTTGAAACCAGAACTGGTTCACAGGGTTTTATGTCTTCAGTATTATGAAATGCAAATTGATTAACGAGTTGAAACAATTTTCAGTTCAGGTTTTAATTAAGAGGAATTTGCGTGTCTTTCATAGACGTAATATGAATAAAATAATTCATAGATTGATTCTTTGAGCAATTTTAAAGCAATAGATTGATTCTTTGAGCAGTTTTAAAGCATGTAGATCCTTACAAGTTACATAGTTGTTCAGAATGTGAATGTCTACAGAATGTTGATTGTTACAAATCCTAAACTGATTGTGTTCATTGTCTTGAAAGTGACTGCTAGGGGGTAAGGGTCGGTCAGTTCAAAATTGTTGGAAAGCGTTGTGATCATTGGATGTTTCATATTGTGTTTTATAAATATTTGTTTCATTACGAAAAGTGTAATCCTTGTGTTGACGCTGTTATTTCTGTGCATGTGTGTGCCCTATAAAAGGAAACAGAAAACAAATCATTGTAAATATATTCATACACCATGGCTGTATTTGTTAACTAGCAGAATGTTTGTTCATGTAATGTTGTTTCATAGAAAGGGATTAATAGTTTGTGTTCCCTTGCATTTATCTTGATTTGTTTAATAAATCTGTAATTATTTGGCTTACATTTTGTACCACAAAGTGATTGAATAATTATCATTTGTTTCACCATCCAGTCGCGTGATTATCATGTTATAAAATGTGGACATTTGTGTAAATATTAGAAAAATATGGCATAACTAAGGTGAACTAGGTGTTTACTATGCCCAAATATTTATTTATTTTTGCTTATGATATAAATAAATAAATGTAAATGTTCGTGTTTCATTTATTACTTTTATTTCCAGTTGTTTTGTAATAAACATATCTTAGAGAACTGTGTATATGAGCGACTGCTTTAATAATAATGATGAGATCTTTTATAAATTATATAACAAAATAAGATTGTTAAATGTATAGGGCCTACGCGTATCTGTGAGGAACGGCTGTTACGTAGTGTTCATGTTTGGACATGCCATCTCATGAACAGGCCATGTAAGCGAGCATTTTAATATATTCTGCTGTACTGACAGAAATAATATTCTCACAAGAAAATATTCCAAACCAGTAGTTATCTGCGATGGTTTCTTACGTCCAATGCAAACTTGGAACTAACGCTTTTTGTTTTAATTGTTCTTTATGTGCTATAAAAATGATGAGCATTTTCATATTTTTTTCTGTTCATTGTTACCGTATATAATAATACATACAATGTGTATCCGTTTGTATGAGCACATTTTGACATCCACACATCATTATTAACAAGTAATTTATACCGGTTTTGATGCAAACTTTGATCACTTGTTCAATCATAATGAGCACCAAGTTAAATAATTGCATCTTCGCGAATGGCTGGCTAACTGTGTGGGTTAATCAAGCTTTTGTTTTTTAATAATTTAAATCATGCACATGTGTGTTGTTTTCCATCCTGTAAATACCATGGTTATATCTAACCAGTTTCAACATAGTCACTCAGTGCGTTATTCATGTACCTTCATTGAGACATATTTGTATATTTATAGTATATATGTGGTAGATATGTGAATCTACTTGACTTCATTTACTTAAAATAAATAAAACGAAATAAAAACTATGAGATTATGTGTTTTCTGCTTTGTTTATGTCAACTGTACGCGTCACTCTGTCATTAATCGTGTAGTTTCCTCCTGATGCTGTAACGTAACATTCAAGTTAACGTTCACCGCTAGGGCTGGACATGTACTACCCGGGTACCCGCACTCCAATTACCCATGGGTACCTGGTCATGCATTCTTATCCCGTAAAATACTTGTAATCTGTTGGAATGTATGTTCGGGTTCTTAAAAAAGTTATTCTCTCAAATCTTGGAATATACCTGTGTCATCAACGCCAGCATCTGGTACAACAATCCTAATAATTCAGTTTTTTATTTTGCCTACTTCCAGTTGGATTTTCAACTTGAGTGTTGTTTCAAAGGTCTTATAACTTTTCAACTACATTGTGTATTCACTTGAGTGGAATGTAACATTTTTATCAACTCCGGCATTAGGTGCAATAATTCCTATCGCTCAGTTTTTGTATTCGACAGAGTTATGCCCTGTTTTCACTTAGATTTTCGGATTTAAGTCGGGTTCGGGTTCACTTGAAATATATAACATGGTTATCAACGTACGCATGGTGTAATTCACGTAATTCAGTTTGTTAGTTTTTTTGACAGATTTATGTCTTTTCGTAAGTTAAAAAAGTTTTTTTTATCAAAAGTCCTATTACTTCAAAACTGCAAAAAAATCAAAAAAAACTTGGAACGTAGGGGCCTTTATTAAACCCTACATAATATACAAAAATGCTCATAGCTCTGTTATTAGTATTATGCCCCCGGCTTCTTGATGCGGGAGGCGTATAGTGATTGTCCGTGACAAGGTTAAGTACATTTTGCCGTTTTGTCTAGCAGCAACACCGCTTGCTACAACACTTGGATACTTACACAGTTGTTGCTTATGACCATTCCCTATTACCTTAACCTAATTATCTCTAAAAATAATTCAAAAGTGCCATTTTTTGGTTAACTAGATTTTACCGTTCCGTCTTGCACCAACACCGCTTACTACAACACTTGGATATTTACACGGTTGTTACTTCTAAACGTTCCAAATCCACCCATATCACCCAACCTCACTCTGACCTTTACTTTGACCTAATTTGCACTTATAATTCAAATGGGCTGTTTCTTGATTGTACCGTTTCGTCTAGCACCAACGCCGCTTGCTACAACACTAGGATACTTACACAGTTGTTGTTTATGACCATCCCCAATCCAATAATATCACCCAACCTCACTTTGACCTTGACCTAATTTATACTTATAATAAATCAAAAGTGCTTATTCCGTAGTCACCCATCTCACGCAACCTCACTTTGATCTTGAACTTGACCTAATTTGCGATAATTCAAAAGTGCCATTTCTTAGTGAACTAGATTTTACAGTTCCGTCTTGCACCAACACCGCTTACTACAACACTTGGATAATTACACACTTGTTACTTATGACCGTTCCCAAGCCACCCACATCACCCAACCTCACTTTGACCGTGACCTTGACCTAATTTAGATAAAGAAATGGGCTATCCAGCACCAACCGGGGGCATGTGTGTTTATTAAACAAAGAATCTTGTTTTAAACATATTTGCACTTATTAACACTGAAAAAGGCTACTTTCGAGACTTTATATACATACGTTTATTTCAATTCTAGTAGATTTTACTAGGAGATCACTGTGATGTATCTCCAACAACCTTTTGTATTACTAAACACGTGTAAATTTCTAGGCATTTTCTCCTAACCACTTTAAAAAAATGCAACGAGTGAAATACTTCAAACAGCCTTGATTTCAGCACAACATATATAGTGCCCATCATAGCATTACTAATTTAGTACCGTATGTCGAACACACGGATATTCTGTTCCCGACCCCAGCACCTTGTACCAATCTGGATATTGTCCTAGACTAAGGGAATGTACTTCATAAATAAACAAAATACTCAGATGATACATTTTATTAATATTTCAAATACTTCCCAATAACACAGTGTGCTCATAAATGTGTAATAAAACGTGTGCCAAATG
Organism: Congeria kusceri; assembly: GCA_027627225.1. NCBI lineage: Eukaryota > Metazoa > Mollusca > Bivalvia > Myida > Dreissenidae > Congeria > Congeria kusceri. The sequence continues at coordinate 37,643,157 of CM051037.1, read as the reverse complement.
AACAGAAAAGCAAGTGAAGGCGGTACCATACGAAATCAATGAAAGAAATACAATAAAATAAAACAAACTGTATGTATCTGTCCATAAAGAAAAGGTATGCCTGTTGGTAATCATTAACTAAGAAATACCAAGATATAATATATACGTTGATTACCAGTTTATTTTAGACATATTATACAAAACATTGGGTTAATTATCTTCTTTTGCAAGAACCATTTTGCCAACTCCACACGAATAAAAATGTGTTTGATAAACCTTACTAACACGTAAAGTTATCATGTCCAACGGCAACCACCGATAGTGTCAATCTGACTTAACCCATATTAGTACTATGTACATTGTTTTATCTACCGCACCAAGTTTGTAGGCGCGGAGTGAATCCCTGCCTCACAACCGCTGGCTCTTTTTGGGGCACGACGGTGTAATATTGATCTAGGCCCTGAAATAGGTCTTGAATAATATCACTGGCAGGTTATACAGGTTTGGGGACTTCCAGCAAAGGGTCGGAGTACTGCGACGTTCGTGGTGGTGATGTGCACCATTTCCAAACCAAACGTTAACGTCATTTTCAGATATTTACAAGACTGTTCTCCTCATTACTGTCCTCATCGCTGACGTCATCATCATGAGTGTCGTCATCCACGTGCTGGTTGAAGAGCTGTCTGCGTATGTTCGCTACCGACATGGCCAAGGTGCGAGCGTACTCGTGCATCATGAAGCTGACTCCTTCCGCAATACCAATACGCATGCGCAGTGTATACCGGAAACAATGGTTGCCTTCACGTCGAGCAGACTGTATCCTTGAAGAACAAATAAAACAGCTTTAAGACAATAGATCTCACAAATTTCGAATCATAAAATAAGAAATTCTGACTTTTCTGAGGGTAAAGCATGCCATCTAAATAAAACTTCTAGACAGCATGCAAGTCAATAAAACAGATAAAAATTTATGAACATATTAATCCCCTAATTCTAACTTATGTACGGGTATTACTGTTGCAGATATACTATAGATCTAGTATGTCCTGACTAGTCACATTGCATTTTAACGCATATGAAAGGTCATACACATAAACTTTAAAAAAAGTTAAGTTCTAATAAACATATAAAAGTTTTTGATACATCTAGATACAGATATGATAGACACTTAATTCGTTGACATACGATAATGCAATACATTTCATCAAGCTTAAACTAGAACGAGATTTGTGTTAAGAAACTATTCTTTACCTCTTGTCAAGTCCCCGGATGTTGTAGTTGATGACGTGTATCTGGCGGATCACGTGCAGCAGCTTCCGCTCCTGCTCCTTGAGCTCCCGGATCCTCCTCCCGAGCCTCGACTCGAGGTCACGTGAAGAACGCGCGGGCTGGGTGGCTACGGCCGTCTCGTGCATCATCATTCCCAGAGCGAATATACAAGGGCGGAGGTGGGGGGGGGGGGGGGGGGCAAACGTTCCACGAATGTGTGTAATATATGCGAAATCAAACCCCACAAGGTTTCACCACCTGCTTAGCCTCAGAACACGCTGTTGTTAACTGTTAACGTAGATATTACTTAAAACGTATCCGTTTCTTAGATTTAGCGATCACTGTATATTCCAGGAAATGCTCGATAGTTTAAAACATTAATAATGTCCACGAATGTTAAGTAAACTTTCCACTGTCCTTTAAAGCACTTCTGCTCTCCTGTATGACACCAACGAAATGAAAAGATTTCTTTCCTATATCAGGTAGAAAACATGCGAACATAACGATTACTCAATGTGGCTTTTCACAGTTTGTACAAGACATAAGGCGCCGTGTCAGTTTGTTGCTCTAGAAACAGGTGTTGTCAACATAATTATCAACAGACTGAACTTTAATTACCGTAAATATGTATGTAATTCGTCATTAATTAATAACAAAGGAAACAGTTAATAGATGTGTCAAAGCTGTAATGTAATTACAAAAGGCAAATTTTGTTTGTATTTAATCTTACCTGTATCTTCAATTATGTGAACTTGTAATTTCCAATATTAATACCAAGTCCAAGATAAATGCTAAATAAAATATTTGAACTATAAATAGTACATGTATAACATAAAACTCGTATATCTATCTTCATTTTTATATACTTTTTTTTTAAAATATTATTCGTAAAACCAGATCTAATTTGTATATTCTTCTTAAGATGTAATATAACACTATTTGTAATAACAATGTAAATGTTTTCTTATTTCTACGCAGCCCAGTTAGTAACCCATGCATTTTCTTATTTCTACGCAGCCCAGTTAGTAACCCATGCATTTTCTTATTTCTACGCAGCCCAGTTAGTAACCCATGCATTTTCTTATTTCTACGCAGCCCAGTTAGTACCCCATGCATTTTCTTATTTTTACGCAGCCCAGTTAGTACCCCATGCATTTTCTTATTTCTACGCAGCCCAGTTAGTACCCCATGCATTTTCTTATTTCTACGCAGCCCAGTTAGTAACCCATGCATTTTCTTATTTCTACGCAGCCCAGTTAGTACCCCATGCATTTTCTTAGTACAAGTTCCTTTACAGTTTAACTAACTTTACATACCTTTTCTTTACATGAACACTTATTGGCCAAAACAAAAGAAAGGTCAAAGTGGGGGTTGTTTTAGGAGGGAATAGATAGTGGAAATGCTTATCTTAGTATCGCAGTGAACGCATTTGCGTGCATCGACCAGTATTTGAATAAAATTGAATATATCTTGCTGTAAATTATGGCTGTGAAATATTGTATATAGTAGCAATATCTGTATTATTCGTTTGCACATGTTATAGACCATACAAGAAAAACGAGATAAAAATATTGTTTCTGACATTCTTAAATTACTAGTAAATAATATGTCACGTATTTTTCAGACTGAACGAAGGAAAACAGGAGTTTTGTCGTAAGCCTACACAGTCACAGCACCCTCACCACCAGCAACAACAGCAACGAAAAAAAATAGATATAGGATGCGTGTCGTGGAAAACCGGGGCTTAATGCATGTGCGTAAAGTGTCGTCCCGGATTAGCCTGTGCAGTCCAGTTATTTTCAAAGATTGAAAGACATTTTTGTACAAGCATGGGTTGAGCCATGCTGTAATTCTACAAAATTAAAAACTTACAGTGGGTTTAAAGTGAGCTTTGATATCGAATTTTATCTACATGTTTTAACTGTAGAAACGCATGTGCATGTTTTCGGACATATTCACATAAGCTCATGATTGAAAAGGGTCGATATTTAAATATCGAGAGGGAAAATAGGTTTTGTCCATTTTGCAAAACATATATATTGAAATATATATTGAAATTTGAAAATGAGTTTCATTTTATGATTATTTGTCCGAATTATTTGGATCTGCGCGAAACATATATTCCTTCGAAGTATTATACCTAAGGTAAATAAATTCAATTTTATTATGAGCTCACGTAATGCGAAAGTGATCAGAAATATTGCAATGTACTTGTCTGATCCATTTGAAAGGAGAACTGTATTGCTGCCTAACTCGTAATTATATATAGCTGTACCTTAGTAACAATTGTATTTTGTTTGCATTTGTGTGTATTTAAAATTGGAGATTATTTTAAGTTATATGTATTTGCAAGGGTCGGAGGCCATATAGCAATAAACATTGCATTGCATATATTTAGAAGAGACTTCCATGAAACAGAAAATACTATAAAAGCGGAAAGTGTCGTCCCGGATTAGTCGGATTTACGCACGTATATTAATCCCGGTTTTCCCACGACACGCCTCATATATTGGTTTAGATTTTATTATTGCCTCGGCGCAAGACTTTTACCGGAAGCGTATTTTATTACAAAAAATTGCATGAAAGTGAAAAGTGCTACCTTTACCTATTTTCTCTAACATAATTTATTATTTTCAAATCATTTATTTTGACAAAACATTAAGCAAATAATTGCTGCTCACTAGAAAATGTATTGTTGGTCTTTGACTAATTTTCAATCGTACAACATGTGAGACCAATATTATAATAATGAATAATGAAGACTTTTATTAAGAATTATGAACAACTACAACTTCTTCCGTAGAGGTTAGTCTATATAATTATGGACGCTACGTTGTTTTTTTTAATAAATAGACTAATACATATTTTCAGTCATATCTGCAAGTATTTTCATACTTGACTACTCTAAGTTTAAATAGCGTGAACAATTTATAATTTATATCATTGATATAAGCCTTCATGCAATGTGAATTATTTGGATTATTCAGGTGTCACAGATACACAACACAGGGAGGTTTGATCTATTTATTTATTTAATGATGGCTGAATTTACCTCAAACGTAGGGACTTTTCATGCTTGTGTGTTTCCAACGGAGTTGTGTAAATACAGCCACAAGGGAATATATAAGTTCACGGTTTTATTAACTCCATAATGCACATTAATTGTATGTTTTTTTTTTCTTTTTCGCTTACATTTACCTTTAACGGCGCCTTACGATACCTGGCATCATTACTTTGTATTAATAGGTAAATCGTTCGTTAATCGGGCATGTGTATTGCACAGCCACTGTATATAAGCATCACTTCGTCCCCCGTGCCGCAGGTGGCGGATCCGTGGTCTAGTGGTAACTAAAAACATTAATTAAAAATGACCGTTGTTTTCCTGTTATTCATACAACTATCGCTGTATTTTATGTGTTTATTTTATGTGTTTATGTGTATCCGTGTTTACAAATATTTTATGAGCATAATTAAATGTTAAAATGATATAACGTGACAAAATGCATGTAAGATTATGATGTGTTTAGATGATGTACTATGTACAAATCTTAATAAACTGTCTTGTCTTGTCTTGTCTTGGTAACGCACTGGCTTCACAACCCAGGGGTCGCAGGTTCGAGCCCCCGCTACACCCTAACCTACTAACTCGTATTTCGCATGAGACGTTAAACCGAGGTGCAGTGTACTAGGTGCTTCACACCGGGCACTAAAAGACACAGGGTGCCTCTGGAACGGGGCGTCTCCTGTATCTTGCACTATCCCCCATAACCCAACTAACAAGTCTTCTGGGGGCGATGGCCATATGGGAAAGAATCCCGGTGCACTCGATAAAAATGTACTACCGCCCGCCGTGCCGCAGTCCCACGCCGCCATTACAAGCTGAGCGGTACTTCTACCGACCTTTCTTCAGACGGAGATTGAAAGTTATTTACTTCGAGTTTCAGTAAAACTAACAAAAACTAACAAATGTACGCGCAGTAATGGTTCGTGACAGTTCACCACACGTCTAAAAAAGGCTTAAATTAATCCCTCAGATATTTTTTATGTATGAATGACAGATTTAAAGCATGTTTTTTGTTTATAAGAATTACCGTGTGTTGGGCTAAAACAGAAACAAGGCTTAATAACGCGGTGGAAAAACACACCACCATTATAAAAGCGGTGGAAAAAATACACACCAACATTAAAAAGCGGTGGAAAAATACACACCAACATAAAAAATCGGTGAAAAAAACACTCCAACATTAAATACTACTGTCACATGTCCAACCACTCACACAACCATCAACCACCAGCACAACACCACACATCTGCCCGCCTAAAACCATAATTATCAGCATCATCATCATCATCACCACCACAACCTCCATCATCATCATCATCATCATCGCCATCATCATCATCATCATCAACAACAACAACAAGAACAACAAGTACAACAACAAATACAACAACAGCGAAGTTGCTATAAACCGCTAGCATGTTTAGATTTATATGCCACCACCACTCATCGTAACAATAATCACTACCATTATCATCATATAACAATCATAAACATCATTGCAATCACACATCCATCACCACCATCATCATCATCCCCATCATCAACATAACAACAGTCATCATCATATGCCACTACCACCACCACAACGATAGCCAATATAACAAAATCATCATCTCTACCACCACAACCATCAAAAATCATCATCTCTACCACCACCACCATCATCACCAGCCAACACCAAAAGGGTGTTTGAAAATGATTTATCACAATTAAAACATATAGCGTATACAAATATTACATCAAATATTTATTTCAAAAATGTCAAAAAATGTCAACATAAAATAACTGTGAATTCCCCGATAACATCTCTATTGCATGTGTTTCTTAAAGGGGAACATTGCGAAACTGTCACAACGGATCTGTGTTCAACAAAGTTGCGTGCCAAAAACAGCGGACACGCAAACAAACTGCAAGCAATAAACAACCTCTTTTGCACACAAGCCCGCATACTGCGCGCAGCAGTTTGTTCCATGTTCGAGTCAGCGCCTTAATAAGCCCGATCGATCTCTGCCGCATATCCAACTGATTTGACGGCCTGCTCGCTTAAATTAGTGCTTCGCGTCGAATGTACATAATCCTGAGTCGATTAATTACTGAAATCCAGTTAATAAAGATTAAGATTAGTATTTTATGAAGCATTGTTAATAGACCTTGCGAGGACGATCAGTATTGACTGCTCACTGCTCCCGATATAAGGTAGGCATGTATTGTTCGCTCTTTTATATTAATTAATTAGTCTTTTGCTCTACTGTGAATTATAGGTACACTCAACATTTTGTTTCTGAACTTAATTTTATGAAATAATAATTTAAGCAAAATTTATATTTCTATGTTGATTTCTTGATATATAGGAACTCCACTAAATTTTAATTTGTAGCATACGTATAAATAGAGTTCTTTTGCATTTGATGACAATTTCTGTAATTCTTCACAAACGATTGTGTGACTAGGCTTGATGGTCACACTGTGAATAATTCGGTCACATTATTTCCATAATACAACGTTCTTGTAATATCCAACAACTTGAATTGAACACAAATGAACAGTTGGCAAAAATCCAACGTATTGCCTAAGTCATTACAACATTCACTATAAGCTTGAGCAATGAATGTAACATGTAATACATATGTAATCAGAATATTTAATTATCGTTAAGTTAGCAGTTTGCATTATTTATTTAACTACAAGGAAAACTATTTATCGCTCGCGCATTAAAATTTTTATGCAACTTTTACCAATGCATTTTGAAGTGAATAAAGTTTATATACCCACGCAACAAAAACCTTTAAATTTCATCGATTTCACCTTCATGTCGTAATTCATGGAATTAATCACGTTTAATTTATTTTACTGGTTTAGCAGATGTCTGGTCGTTCGCATATTTAAACTGACATTTATGGTTAAAGTCTGATTAAGAGTGTTCTTTTTTAATAATTTTAATTCGCATTTTTATAAACTGAATAAAAAAGAAACAACTACAACAAACATTCATCCGATAAACGTTGCGAACGTGTTGTACGTCTGTCAAAATGTTTGTATATCTAGTAAACAGTTAATTAACCTAAGAATTCCACTATTTAAACGAGGTAACTCTTATAATGTATGACATTCTTTTCTAGAAATAAACGACGGACATCTCTCTGAACGACCAACAACTCTCCTGCTTTCTACAAATACTAACGACCAACAACTCTCCTACTTTCTATAAGTATGAATGACCGACAACTCTCCTACTTTCTTTAAGTGCTAACGACAGAAAACTGTTCTGCTTTCTATAAGTACTAACGACCGCCAACTCTTCTGCTTTCTATAAGTATGAACGACACACAACTTTCCTACTTTCTAAAGTATTAGCGACCGACAACTCTCCTGCTTTCTATAAGTATGAACGACCAACAACTCTCTTACTTTCTAAAGTATTAACGACCGACAACTCTCCTGCTTTCTATATTATAAGTATTAGCGACCGACAACTCATCTGCTTTATATGAGCATTAACGATCAAAATCTGCCGCTTTCTATAAGTTATACTGGTCGGCAAATCGCCTGCTTTAAATAGATGATAAAATACTAAGAACTTTACACAAAACCATGACTTACAGATCAATACAAAAGGACCAACAACTATCCTGCTTTACTTCGATAAGTGATAAGTACTACAATCTCAAACGTTCGATGGGTACCGCGTATGTGGAATGATAGCTCTGTTGTCACTGAGATAGTTGAACATACCGAAAATTGAAATGGAAAGGCAACGCTACTTAAAATAAGTTGTAATATTACCAGCAGATACGCCAGGACCGCGATTTATCAGTATACGGAACGAATTCCTTTTTCCATTAGTTATAACTTAAAGAAGGACGCCTATCACTCACCTCTAGAAGTGATAACGATCAACACATTTCCATTAACTTTTAATGAGAAAGATCGAATTGACTGTCATAAAATAATAATCAGTACCGACAACTTTGAATGTGTGTTTCATGACATGTGTATTCTATTTCAGAAATGTATTGCTATTGAACATGATGTTCGAATCCAAGTAACAGAAATCAAACTACAGAGAGAAACATGAATCACCAGGTAATTTGTTGTATGCCTAATTCTAAATAGTAGTATACGATTTTCAACTCCTAATATCTAACATGATTATATTTATGTATGTACTTCTCAATTCTTAAGATGTTTATTAACATTAGTCAATTTAAAAAATATTGAATACGTCAGTCTACTTTGCCATTTAATGAACATGTACATATCATTTATGGCACATTGTCCCAATTGCATGCCCTCTAACAATGAAGTGACGAATATTTAGCGATCTTGCCGTTTAATGAACATGTATATATCATTTATAAATCATCGTCCCCATTGTATGCCCTCTAACAATTAAATGACGAATATTTTGAGACCTTTCCGTATAATGAAAATGTATATATCATTTATGGCACTTCTTCCCCATTGCAGGCCCTCTAACAATGAAGTGATGAATATTTAGCGATCTTGCCGTTTAATGAACATGTATATATCATTTATGGCACATCGTCCCCATTGCATGCCCTCTAACAATGAAGTGACGAATATTAAGCGATCTTGCCGTTTATGAACATGTATATATCATTTATGGCACATCTTCCCCATTGCATGCCCTCTATCAATGCAGTGACGAATATTAAGCGATCTTGCCGTTTATGAACATGTATATATCATTTATGGCACATCTTCCCCATTGCATGCCCTCTATCAATGCAGTGACGAATATTTAGCGATCTTGCCGTTTATGAACATGTATATATCATTTATGGCACATCTTCCCCATTGCACGCCCTCTAACAATGAAGTGACGAATATTTAGCGATCTCTCTCGAACATACTAGTATATGACTAGAGTTCTTCCAAGGAGACAAGAAGAGGATGATTAAGCAAGTCATCTTATTAACTTATTATAACTTTTCTCTGAGCTATTGTCATAAGAGATAATGAGATTGTAATAACAATATCTACTAAATGGAATAAATATTAGTAACAAATATATCGAGGATTGAAAGCCAGCATGGTGCTAACAGCTGTTGATTTCAATGGCAGTAAGACTTTCTGATTTTCAACCCTCGATTTGTTCTTTCAAAAAGCTACGTTTCCAAATGCTATTGTAGATCTATATTTTATTCCCTGGTTACAGATATACGTATTTTTCCAACGGTTATTTAATTTATCAGTTTCAATACTGGTCTAGGTGCTAAAGTAATGTCTGCGATTTTATTATGGGGATCGTAAAGAGAAATTTGACTGTCACTATATAAAGGGACATAGAACAATACTATTCGGTGAAAGGGTTTTGTTCTAGCGGTTTTTACTGTTGGCGGAAGCCAACGGTCTTTTGAGAGGGTAATTTCCAAAACAGGCATCGAGGAAAGCTATTTCTTTTCTTTGCAGGCTACGAGTCAGCAAATCGAAGTGTCCTTCTTTAAAACAGCAAAAAATAAAGAATGCTTTCTTACCTTTTAATTATTTAAGATAATGTATGTCGTTTGTATTACATGGGTATATCATGTGATTTATTGCAATTACAGTTTATAAAAAGGTAATTTTTTTTTTTTAAAGTTACGTCAAATTAATGACACCCCTATTTTCGCTATTTACTTGAATGTAATCTAATTCTGAATATTTTGACAACATATAACTGCAATGTATTAATTTTAAAGTGTAGTATGGACAATCGAAAGCACGCATCGTATGACCTACTTTTGACTAAGTAGACTACGAATCACTTACAATCGATGCTCCTAACTACCACACTTTATCGGTTATTCTGCAGGGCTTGTTGCAGAGTACCTTGTTAACTGGCATGTATATCATTCCGTTTCCATTAGATAATTAGCTTAAGCAATATTTGTTCGTTAATGAAAAATAATAAAAAATGCATTCATAATTCACATGTTTTTAGTTTCTTTTGTCGCCAAAAGTCTTTCTACGCTGTCAACGTTTTGATTAGATATTCACTTTCTTCCAATGCTTTGTGTAAGAACAGTTTAGCAATAGACTAACAAACATGCACGAAGATGTGAGCTAATACTATCGTATTTTAATAATGTGCATACTGGTAGATGTTCAATGTTATTGTTCACGTAACCACGCTATTATCCTAAATTCTATGGCTGCGGCCTCGCACATTTCGTAACGTTCTTGATGGCATGGTACACTGTCTGCGTGCTGGAGTGCTTGAACAATACAGGGTATTGGGTTATAGCTTGTCTTTGTGGCGCGCACGCTTCCGACAAACGGAGCCCTGACAGGCGATACCCTGTACATTTTAATTGATAAGATTAGATAACAAAACACCCATTGATTACCGTACGAGGTGTTCAAGATTTTTGTTTTGGCTGTGACCTTTGACGATGAAAAATCTTTGAAAAATAGGACGGTACCTTTTTGGTATTTTCTGCAATGAATTGCGTCGGAACGCCAGTGGGGCTCAATGCGGCATTTTCGTGCGTATGGAACTGGGCAAACTGTCAAGATTATTCATATTTCAATCCATGATAAGATTGGATTTGGAATCGACACTCCTGGAGTTTTTCATGTTATTAAAGATTTTATTACATTAAGCTTCAGTCGAAAAAACTGGGTGATGAACTGCGACATCATCGCCTGGATTGTTTTGTGATAATCCGCATTTGTATGAATGAGAAAAAGAAACGAATTGTTCGTTCTAATACCTACCCATTCCATCGTACTGAATATGTCGTTTAATGCGTTTTAAGGAATACTTTGTAAAACCATCCAATGTACGAACAAGTAATGAAATGATAAACACTATATCTCACTAGTACTATAACAAGTCGCCGTTTCAGTTAAAAACAGTATTCATTTCATACTGCAAATCCAGTTTATAATATTATCATCATATTAATTTCATGTCTTTTCTAGCCTATAAATATCGACGAAGAGACGCACATGCGCAGCGAGGAGGATATCCGGCGCGCAGTGTACGGCGTCTCCCTGTCTGAGATCCACCTCGGTAACTACGACCACTCCATCACCAGACCAACTGTCGCCAGCGCGCGGAAATCAGTTCTCTGGTCACGTGAGCGGAAAGTGTACGAAACAGAGAGCAGGCACCGCATTGATGAGTTTAAAAATAACCCCTACTTCAAGTTCGAATACCCGGAAATCCCTCGTCATTGGCCGGGCACATGGGCGGTCATGTCACGTGATCAGCTAGAGGGCAGCGCCCTACGGTTGTCTCGACCCTCAACGGCCCGCCCCCAGACGGCGCCCGTCACCCCCTGGCTCCGGCGGGTCAGAGCGACCTCGGTAACTCAGCAGGAGATACCGCGAACTGTGAAAACAACCACTTTTGTGGTCACGTGAGACAGACAAACAAACTCGTGCGTAGATTCATTGTTCAGTGTATACAGAATCAGTGGCTGCATGAACGTGGAGGAGTCTCAGATTGCAATCTTTTTCATCATGTTGTACAGGTTTCGTCGGTACCGCGCACTACTGGTATCATTCACAGACGGACATGATTTAAAATCATGGTATTTGTTGAAACATACATGTAATATAACACTGTCACTAATCTCAGAACGGACACTATATAAAATTGTAAAATGCATAGCATTATAATGAACACGGATACTATGTATTTGATGAAGAGTCGGACACTTGTGGTACATTTGCATTTTACAATACCATGCTCGCATACTTTTCTAATGATATAACATGCATGAATTATCCAAGCACACCAATTTACGGGTTAAACGACAGAAAATGAATCAAACGTTGGCATTATAACTTCTGTTGATTTTTTTAAATTCATTTAATCGTGTTTAGGATCAACACATGATATACGCTCAATCTGTTTATGCATAGTTTACCAATTATGAAAAAAACGTGTTTTAACTCAAATTACCGAAGGCCAGCGAGCTTATGCCATAGCGGTTCGTCCGTCGTGCGTGCGTGCGTCCGTCCGTCCGTAAACTTTTACTTTAAACGACATCTCCTCTGACACCGGTTGGCCGATTTTGATGAACCTTCACCGAAATGTTTCCTGGGATGTCCTTAACCAAAGGTGCTCAAATGGTTCCGGTTTACTGCACAAGATGGCCTCCAGAGCTATAAACGACATCTGCTCATACACCCCTCGGTAGATTTTCAAATAATGTTCCTTTGGTGGTCCTCTTCCAAAGTTGTTCAAATGGTTCCGGGCCGTGCAAAAAGGTTACCAGGGGACGGGGCCATTTTACGTAATTTATATGGGTATATTAAAAACTTTGAAAATCGTCATAAACCAATCGTCAGAAACCACTGCTTGGATTTCGAAATAATTTCACAGAAAAGTTCCTTATGTGGTTCTGTACCAAAATACGTTCAATTATTTTGAATTCTCAAAAAAATTATGGCCGCCAGAGAGCGGGGCCTTTTTTCCTTATATAGCGTATCACTGTCCTTTCGCTTCTGACATTCCATACTTAATAAGCCCTTGGAGCGATACAGGCACTCATGTGCCTCTTGTTTGATGTTACTTTCAAAAAGTAAATGCACGATGGTTACCTATGCTGTATTAAATTATATCATTTGTAAAAAAAAAACACGTAGATATGCATTGTCTAGTTATTATTATATATATTGGCTTCTTAAGACTTAAGTCGATATAGATAATGTTGAATATAAGAAAACACATAATCCATGTAGTATTTTGTATAGACGTAGCATTACATATAGCGTGTATTAGAGTTTGTGAACGTAAGTTTAAAAATCTGTTCAATAGCGAAGCGTTAATTTTTTTACACATATTTAAGAAATAAGGCAAAGTATACGGCACTTAAAGCGTGTTTTTTTACATGCATGTTTATTTGTTATACAGTGATTTCATGTTTCTGTAAATAAATATACTAATCTTCATATTATTTGTCATTTCTATTTTGCCGTTTGCCTCATTTTCTTTTGTTATAGAGGTCATTTAAATTCGATACATTCAGACCGATTGGACTGACATATCGACCCACTGACCACCAATTCACTGTCTGACAGATCGACCCACTGACCACCCATTCTCTGTCTGACAGATCGAACAAATGACCACACATTCACTGACTGACAGATCGACCAACAGCCCGCTCCACTGACACACGGATCAACCGACCGATTGTTCCACTGACATACAGATAGACCGCCCGATTCACTGACAAATCGACCGATTGACCGCCCGATTCACTGACAAATGGATCAACCGACTGACTGCCCGATTCGCTGACAGACGGATCCACCGACCGCCCGATTCACTGACTGATGGATCAACCGACCGCCCGATTTACCGACTGACGGACAAACCGACCGCCCGATTCACTGACTGACGGATCAACCGACCGACCGATTCACCGACTGACGGATAAACCGACCGCCCGTTTAGCTGACTGACGGATAAACCGACCGCCCAATTCACTGACTGGCGGATCGACCCACTGACAGCCCGATTCACTGAATGACGGATCGACCAACCGCCCAACTCACTGATCGACCCACTGAAAGCCCGATCCACTGACTGACGGACTCACTAGTTAGATAGTGCGATTGAATAACAGAAATATTATCACACCGAGGTCATGTAAAGGAACTAAATACACAGATAACAGCATACGTCTGTATTGCTATCAACACAGTGCCACAGACTATATAGCAGGACCAAAATGTATCTCCACAAGTCATGCCTCTGCTTGCTAGGTAGGAAACTAAACTTGAGTTTTATATATTTCGTAAGAACAGGTTTATTTTACATACGTATACTACCTTCGAGTCAATGTACGCAATCACTGCAGTTTCAATTCCAAATACATATATGTCTCGTAACACAAAGCGAAAATATAAAATGAAATGGTGTTTAACAATTTCTGTATTCTCAATGTGACGTGATATAAAAGAAATACAATACACATAATGTCGTTGGTGGTGGTGGTACTAGTGGTAGCAGCTGTAGGAGCAGCACTAGAATCAGCAGTAGTAATAGTAACATGTAGTAGTGTTAGTGGTTGCGATGGTGGTACTAGTGGTGGTGGTAGTGGTGGAGGTAGTTGTACTAGCGCTGGTAGAAGTGGTAATGGTAGTTGTAGTAGTAATAAAAAGTAACATTCAAAATGAGAGATGTAGTAGTAGTTGTCTAGTAGACTGCACCGTGTAATGTACCGTCATGACTCTCTATGTTGGCACACCCTTTAAACCCGATGCATTAAATTTTCGTGACTTAATTTTGGGACACTTTGAAAATGTGAACCCAAATACGCAATGATTCTAAAAATTGAGACACATTCAGGGGGATTTTTTTTTTCTGATTCTCAAAATTGGGACAGCAAACAAATAATTATTTTTATGCTGAACAGGCTGTGTCTTGCTGTTGACAGTCGTCCACGGCGGTGAGTAGAACACAATCTTGAGTAGCCATACACATCCGCTAATGTTATAGACAATATTTCCAATTAATCATGTCGACATTGTACGGCTTGAAATCATATTTAAACGTTAAAGGGACCTATTCACAGATTGGCAAATTGACAAAAAAATAATCATAGATTCTAAAAAGAAATTATACATTGTATACAAACAAACAAAATAACACAAATGACTAAGAAATATATTGGAAATATCGTTTCTTTTTAGGATAATCATCAATCGAAATGGATAAAAAAAATATATAACGTTTGTATACGCTTTTCATCGGTATTTTGGAAAACACGTGTATCACTTAAAACCAAATGTATATGTCCGAATGGCCGACTGGTTAGCGCATGGGCTTCTTGATCTCAAAGGTCCCGGGTTCGAGTACCGGCGAAGGAAATTTCTTTTTTTTCTTTATATAATAGATCTATTTGTTTTTGGTTAGTCCAACTGCTTGAGTTTTTGCAGGTGAGACATTAAATGACATTTTAAAAAAAACGAAAATCTGTGAACAAGCCCCTTTAAATTTCTATTTACAAGTATTGTTGTACTTCTGGTGTTCTTAAACAGTAATTACTTAAAGAAAGAATAATGATCATGGCATATATTTTAGCAGTAAATTAGTTTCTGTGTGTATTAATATTATTTACATTTAATTTTTAACCGGATTTTTCAACGAAAAATCTTGGCTTATACATGAGCGAAAACCGGTCGGTTGGGCGGGCGGTTTGTTGCGATGCCGTTAACAATTTGCGTTAAAGTTACGTATTCTTGTCATATTTTCAAACGTTCTTGGTCAATCTTCATGAATCTTTACAGAAATGTTCATTGGATAGTCCTCTACCAAACCTGTGCAAATGGTTTCGCTTCACTGCACAAGATGGCCGCCAGAGCTATAAATAGAATTATGTATAAACGCCATTTTCCTCTAAACCTATGGCTAGATTTTCAAATAATTTTACAAAAATGTTCGTTTAGTGCTCCTCTACCAAACTTATTCAAATGGTTCCGCCTCACAGCACAAAATGGCCACTAGAGATAAAAATAGAATTTGAGTTAAAGTTTCGTATTCCTCTCATATTTTCTAAAGTTCTTGAAGACCAAACTTTTGCCAAGTCTCACCAAACTGCATACATTTTAGATCATCGACATGAAACTTCCATACTTGTTCACCAACATTGACTAGTACATGTACCCCCATCGGCAAAATAAAAAACCCGGCTTTAATACGGTTTCCGCATTTTTCTGTTGTATACATAGATATGTGTTCATCTTTTTTTTTAATCTCCCTAAAGTTCTGTGAAAGAATACGAGAACATCACGTGGGTTATTGTTAAAACAAACCCCAAACTTTTTAGCCAACAACATTTGCTTCAACTGCAAGAAAATGTCCGACCCAGACGGTTGTAAGACGTTTAGCGACTGCCAGACTGGACAAGTACGCATGCGCAGTTGTATCGTGATCACTTCCGGGGCAGATGTCTGTTGCAATAAGCCAGATACTGCTAAAACACACTCGTATTGCGTGTAATGCCAGAAGCAGACTTTGTATTGTTCAATTATTATTATTATTATTATTGTCGTTATCATTATTATTATCTCTATTAAATTCAATATGATTGTTTTGTAATTATACAAATGTATGTTAAATGTGATTATATTTGAATGTTTGACTGTGTATGAAGGACATTTGAAATAAGGTACGTTTTTTTCATGACAATTATATATGTCTTATATGTCACCTTCGTAAAATAAAGTTATTTTTATTCAAGATTAACATACCAATACGCTACATAGTTCACTCCACTCGCCTTTGTTGCTTTGTAGAAGTGTTACAAGGAGACAGTGGAGGCGGAGGATGGGTCGGCGGAGTACAACTGGGGATGCGCGTCCACCGCGGTAAGGTCCAACACCGTGGGGTCAAATATAGATTATGTTAAATGCATACTATGTCAAATACAGACAATGTTAAATGCAGATTACATAAATCTTTAATGCATTTCGCAATTATAATACATTGTGTTACTAAAAATAGTAACATTTTGACGTCGATTACGGGCCGTTACGCGGCTCCGCTGAGCCGATATAATTATAATTGGCCGCGGCCGATTTTTCGATAATTGAATAGAATCCGATCGCGCGACGTCAACGACCACGAATGGCGTATTTAGTCAAAATTAAACGGTTATATCCGAAAATGCAAATACTGAATATTAACGAAAGTTTGTAGTTAAATTGATTAAATATATATACGATCTATAGCCTATGCATCTTTTAGTTTGAGAAAAAGAATCACTGAACAAATATGAACAGATCGGAAACTTTTACTGTACCTAAAATTTCAATCCATTGCTTCCAACAATAAAAATCCAACAATACTGTAAGCACTTCAATTCCATTGTCTTGTATCCATAAGCCTTAATTTTTTTAACAATCATGATATTAATTTCATGTGAACCATTCTGACCAGAAACACGATTTACGAAATCGCAATGACTGGTAAGAACGTTTGATTTTATTCGATTCAAAGTCTCAAAATATATTATTTATCCAACTGACACATTCATCATTCAGAATTCGTCCATGCATGATTTATTAAACGAATAGTAATGTATTTTACTAAAAATAAAAACAAACACGACATAATCGTTGTCACAACAAAACTGCGAGTCCAGCGAAAACTGGTTTGTTTCGTCACTGTTTTTCTGTTTATAAATTACGTCATTCGTTAGAATTGCGTCACGTATTGCGTAATTAGTTGAATGTTAAATAAAAGTACGGAAAGTTTGTTTGGTGTTTTTGTTAACATTTTGTGTAATAAAGAAAGTAACATGATTCTTTTCTTGTGACAGGATAATATGTATTATAAACGATAATATACGGCAGAGCTGGGCCGGGCGTCTATAATCGGCCGTTATATCGGCAGCGGGCCGATTTTAGATGCCCGGCCCAGCTCTGCCGTATATTATTGTCTAAGTAATGACTAACGTCACTAAATCGTACTGGCATACTAGCACATGTAGATAGTTTACAAATGGTCATATGCCGTATCCACTTTCACTGTGGGAAGAGATACTAGTAGTACAACGTCTTGTAGCAAACCAACCTCCGCGCCGAGATTTGACTGGTTCCGAGCATAGCTCTAATCAAATCTCTGCCGTCATAACAAACCACTTGATGATGATCGATTTAAATCTTCTAGATATTATTTATGGTTTTAATTAGTTGTTTTCTTTTTCTGTTTTCATTATTGACTGCAAACGATATATAAAAGTCCAATTATGTAGAAAAATGCACCGAGTTGCATTAAATAAGTAAATGTTGCGAACACGTAATCCTTCCAGAGCTGGAAGGATTTTACTTGTGATGGCAGTGGTTACCGTTGACCGATAGCGGGGTAACCGCTGCGAGGAGTTTGGTAGCAAACACCGCTTATAAATATCTTATGCACGACCCATAGTCATAAACAAAACCGTCTAGTTAAAAACTTCAATTGTTTCTGGATGCCAGCTGTGCACACTGGAGAACAGCATAGCCGGGAGGAGAAAGCGTATCGGCGTGGAGCGCTGCTTCGAGTGCTGCGACGCGAACTTCTGCAACTTCGGCTCGTGCTCGAAAGGTTCGTGGTTGTAAGTTGAACGTAACAGCTACTGAAAAAATGCCGTTGTTGGTTAACGTACCATCTATGGAAAAAATGTAGTTGTTGTTTAAAGTAGCCTAGCTTAAAACAAGTACAGAAAAGCAAATCAGCAAGAAAGGACAACACGTTTTGAAAACGAAGGCAATTTATCCTTATTTAGATATTTTTACTGCAAAAGGGGCGCCGTATGTATTATGGTATTAAAGCTCTGATTTATATTTTGTGCTGATGATGTTGACCATTGTCATGTCTGCTGCAGACTACTGCTCGACGATCACGTGCCAGAACGGCGCCACGTGCAGCAACACGGAGCTGAAGGGAGTGTGCCACTGCAGGCCCGGATACACCGGCAGATACTGCGAGGCTGGTAGGGACTGAGTGTACACACTGCACATTCATAGTCGGCCAACATTTAGATTACTTTGCAACAAATAAAACACGTAAAACAAATTGAAATAGTACATGATTTTAAAGCTCTTGCTTAGAGGTGTAGGTAAACTCTTAAGCTAATAAAATGAAATATATGGGTAAGCAAATATACACCGGATCAAAGTTTCTAATGGTTCGTTTATAAGCAATTGCCACGCACCTAATTCTGTGAAACATACATAATTATAAAAAAACATTTGTTATAAACAACAAATGAATCTTTTCCGCAGTTAAATAAAACAAAATATGTTATAAATAAATGTTATACTAGTATCAAAGACGTCGGCAAAATATTAACAGTAATCATTCAAATAACGCGCACTAGAGCAAAGATGAAACTATTTTTAGAGATCACCGAATGCAGCAGCAACCCGTGCCAGAACGGAGCCACGTGCAACGATTTCGTCAACTACTTCAACTGCACGTGCCTGCCGGGCTTTACCGGAACCATGTGTGAAATAGGTACGTACAAGTCAGTGTGGCTTATAGCGCCAAGTTCGGTAGGCTTGCAGTTTTCAACTCTCCGACCTTCTATTACACAATTCCCATTTAGGGCGCTCCAACCTTCTATTAAACAATTCCCATTTAGGGCGCTCCAACCTTCTATTAAACAATTCCCATTTAGGGCGCTCCAACCTTCTATTAAACAATTCCCATTTAGGGCGCTTTTCCATATGTCCGTATCCGCATCTGCATTGCGCAAATCCGCATCCCCAAAAAATCAACAAGTTGTAGACAATTGGAACGTTTCCATATATCCGCAGTGCGTATCTGCAAAGCGCATCCGCAAAAGCCACCAGCAAGAAATCGCTCGGTGAGCGATTTTATGCGGATGCGGACGACATGGTATCTAACTTAGCATGTTAAACAAAGGGCTGTTATACATAAAACGTTTAGAAAATAAAAAAAAAATAGTCTATATACACCTAGATAACTCAACTTAAGATTCACCGAGTACAATAACTCCGTAATAACAGGTAACCTTTAAATGAGTCATGACTGACGCTGTATAGATAATTTTTGGATGCTTTCTTTTGTTTAAAATCCACCACATGTGTATGATTTCACATACTAGCATAAATATTTCCAGCCGACGTAATTAAAAATGTTTAAAAGCTTCTTACTCAGACACTGTAACTATCTTTGAAAATAAGAAGAAAACTAAAATATTCGACGTTTATTTTCGGATTATATGTTATTTTGTGTCAGCTAGGTAAAACATGTCATATCCGAGTACAGCAATCGGATAAACGTAAGATTAATTTGCATTTTGATTGACATTTGTGAACACGTCGATCCTTTGTCCTTGCAGACATCAACGAGTGTGCGAGCTCCCCGTGCCAAAACCGCGCCACGTGCGTGGACGGAGTGAACAAGTACACGTGCTCGTGTAGACCCGGGTACACAGGGGTCCTATGCGAAACAAGTACGTACTTGTAATGAGAATATACATGCAAGTTCGGAATGAACAATTTTGTACTTACAGACCCGTGCACAGGATATTGCTTAAGTCCGAGTCCGCAAGTACGGGATTTGATCTATATCCGGTGCAAGGGTCTCTACAGGGAAACATTTTACTTGCATTACGATAACAGTACCGAAAATCTTCAACTTCAAAATAGTCTTGATTAAATATTAGCCAATTTAAAAAGTGCGTGATAAGTACACCCATTTTTATAAGGCAATCTTTTAAGTTGAGGCAAAGGAAATATGAGCTGTCAGAGGACAGCGCGCTTGACTACCGGGTATTCGAAGTTTAATTATTTCCGTTGGTAAATATTTTGGAAAGTGGAAGTGGCTTTTTTGTTGGCATACAAAGCTAGCAAGCTACAAAGTTAAAGGCAATTATTTCATCAATGTATTCCAAGTTTCAAGTGAAATCAAAGTAATGGGGGTAATTGCACCTGATTCTGGAGTTGATTACAAAGATGTATTCCAAGTTTCAAGTGAATAACTTATGTAGTTTAGACATAATAAGAATTTTGAATAAAAACTTTACACTGAAAATGTATGCGAAAAGAAGGCACAACTCTGTCAAAATACAAACCAGGGTTATGTTGATTGTAGCACCTGATGCTGTATTTGATTACAAAGTTATATGTCAAGTTTCAAGTGAATACCTATCAAGTTTTGAAGTTATACAACTTTTGAATAAAAACGTAAATCTGAAAATCTACGTGAAAGGGACATACCTATGCCAAAATACAAATGGCAAAGGTGCATTCCAAGTTTCAAGGGAATAACTTATGTAGTTTTGAAGCTATAAGACTTTTGAATATAAACTTTAACCAGAAAATCTTTGTGAAATTGCGGCATAACTCTGTCAAAATACAAAGCAGAGCTACGGGGAATGATGCACCTGATGCTGGAGTTGATGACAAAGGTGCATTCCAAGTTTCAAGTGAATAACTTATGGAGTTTTCAAATCTTAAGACTTTTGAATATAAACTTTAACCAGAAAATCTATGTGAAAAAGGGGCATAACTCAAAATACAAAACATAGTTATGGGGAATATTTCCCCTTATGTTGGAGTTAATGACAAAGGTATGTTTCAAGTTTCAAGTGAATAACTTATGTAGTTTTGAAGTTAAAGACTTTCGAATATAAACGTTAACAATAAAATATATGTGTAACGGGGGCATAACTCTGTCAAAATACAAAACTGAGTTATGGGGAATGTTGCAACCGATGTTGGAGTGGATTACAAAAGTATATTCCAGCTGTCAATAACTTATGTAGTTTTGAAGTTATAAAACTTGAATATAAACATTAACCAAGATCAGACGCGGACGCCGCCCCGACGCCGCCGCCGCTGCTTGGGCGAGTAGGAAAGCTCACATATTTTTCCAATAATAGTGCTAAAAAATGAGAGTCGTCTGACTAAACACTATATTAGCGCTTCCAGTTAAAACGTAGCAATTGGCTTCTAAGTTTACTTCAACTATGTCCATATATAAAATATAAATTTGGTACATCTGCAGACATTGACGAGTGCCAGTCTCAGCCATGTCGGAACCAGGGCACCTGTGTGGACCTCGTGAACGACTACGTGTGTAGATGTATACCGGGAATCACGGGCCTGAACTGTGAGACAGGTGGGTAGCAGGGAGTGAGAGGCTGAGTGAACTGTATAAATTACCGGTCGGAAGTAGTGAATGAGGCAGGGACTGAGTGAAGAAGTGAATGAGGGAGGGAGGCAGGGAATGAGGGTGTGAGTGTATGATTCGGATGATAAGGATTCTTCTTATTTTTTTCTTCTTCTTTTTTTGTTCTTCTTCTTCTTTTTCTTCTTCTTCTTCTTCTTATTATTATTATTTGTCTGTTTCATTATTATCATCTTCATTCCAGCGATAAGATAGCTATATATTACAGATATCAACGACTGCCAGAACGTCACGTGTCAGAATGGAGGCATTTGCGTTGACCACATCAACAGTTTCACGTGTCAGTGCATCCTCGGCTTCACGGGCAGATACTGTGAGACCAGTAAGTCGTTCACGACCACTACTATTTCACGAATTTAGAATAATTCAAGCAAATTGACACATTATACCTGTCATTAAACTTCCGTCACAACGGTTGGAGCGTAATGCCAAAATGTTTGTTGGAGCTTTACTGTATAATAGATGCACGCAGACAAACTACACACACCAGTTGGGTATATTCAGGCTTATATTAAATTGGCGGTAATGTGTTTGCATTTAATTCGGTTCTTGTTTTCCCGTGCTTGTATTGCAGGCCTGGGCAGAGTGTGCTACACGTGTGAGAACATTGACACAGTGGAGGCGTGCAGAAATCAGAACATCTGTGGGGCCGGGGAGGTAATCACCATTGAACAATGTTTTTTTTAAATTTAAGTACACATACATCGTTTATATTGAAGGTTGTTAATGTTCTGTTTAATGCAAAGTTTTCTGACAAAATATCATTACCACTATTATAATGTGTTTTTTCTTAATTTTATCCCTACATGTTGTTTTACAGGAATGCTACATGGAGCATGAACTGTTCACCACGGGCGATTTCAATTTCAACCTCGGCTGCGTACCAAAGGCCATGTGTTCGATCCTTCAAGGTCAAGGTCAGGGTAGACGATATGTGGGTCAAGACCATGAAAGGATCGCCAAACCCATTCAGCTCTGTTACGAGTGCTGCGATACAAACGGATGTAATCACCACGCATGCGTGGACTCAAGGGGATAACATATTGCATCCATTATATTTGTTAATTTGTGAGTTAAAGAAAACATAAACAAAAGTCTCAAGTTTCTTTGAGCATACGAATGGTATAACCCATAATGTGCGGATTATTTTATTTCCCCAGAATATATGAACAGTTTATCCCCCCTTAGTATAATATATGACGATATACTTGATAAAATAATAGTATACATGTACATAAGATATACCCATAATATTATTTTCCCACCGTAATCTGTTTACACAATGATTAATTTATCCTCTCAAATATTTTTTAACTAACACCTCGAAAAATAAATCGATGTCTTATTGCACGAATGTTTTTTTCTCAGTACTGTAGTCTGTATAAATTCCATCAACTGTAAATTGGGTGATCTTCGGTATTAATTGTGTAAAGCGACATTTTCATGTTTGGGAAACATAAGAGTAAAAAATACCGACGTAGTTTTCACATAATTGTTCGATTACCCGAGCGTACAAAATCGTCTCAGCTGTGCAATGAAGAAATAACCCCCGTAGCGCAAACATGTCTTTATTCCACGACCGTTGACAATCTCTGCTCAGAATTGCCATAACATTTTTGAAACATAAAATTCGTTTACAATGAGATACATATACACATAGTAGGCCTACTATGCAACTCAATTATTCGAAGACTGGGTTCATACAGCTATTTTCTAATAAAATTCAAGTATTTTTCAAGGACCAATGATTACATTTTCGACATGTCTAGAACCTTTGAAGCCAAAACATTTTTCATGAAAGTGTAATTAAGCATTTTTAAACACTCTCAGTCAAATTTAAGCTTATACCCAGAAAGAGTGCGTATCAGTCGATTGGATTGTTAAATGACATATGACACGAGATGTATCAGTCGATTGGATTGTTAAATGACATATGACACGAGATGTATCAGTCGATTGGATTGTTAAATGACATATGACACGAAATGTATGAGTCGATTGGATTGTTAAATGACATATGACACGAGATGTATCAGTCGATTGGATTGTTAAATGACATATGACACGAGATGTATCAGTCGATTGGATTGTTAAATGACATATGACACGAGATGCGGATCGAACACGAAAGTATATGCATGCTTGTCCCGAACCCCAATTCAACAATTAACAACGTACATGAAAGAAAATTAAAAACACAAAACTAGATCTATGTCAAAAATCTTGACTATTACATGATGAACTTGAATTAAAGCAGAAGTCTCATAATAGATATATTATTGCAGCTTTCAATTCTACATATATCATTAGCTTAATTAAATGGTGATAAATAGAGAATAACAGGTTACTGCCTGGTCTTGTGTAATATATCAAGTGAGGCTTAGAATAATATAACGGCGAGGCTTGCCGAGCCGTTATTTTATTCGTGCCGAACCTGATATATTACACAAGACCAGGCAGTAACCTGTTTTTCTATTTATCATACCACGTTTTTCTTGAAATTACACCAAACGAGCTGATTTTTTTTTTACATATTTACAAACTAAGAGCCGCGCTGATTTTACTGAGCCGGCTTTTACACGTTAACGTACATGTAGTTATGGATTTCTAAAAGTTCACTGGATAATACCTTATTTATTAACATTTCGTAAAGATAAATGAGCTGTTTTCACAACGAATACTTAGATTGCACGCACGTCTATTTATATAATATTGGAAACGCAAACTGAAATGGATTGCAACGGTCAATTTCATTGGAGAACACGCATCGACGAATTTTCTGGAGACGCCATTTAGGAGCTGTGTATTGAAATCGACATTTTGAAGATCGTGTCAATAATGACTATAAGGTGTTCAATTTTTGGTAAAATATGTTTGAGGCTCAACATAAACTGATCATGTGCAGTAACTTTTAGTGCATTTTTTTGAAATGTATTGAAATAACTGTGTATGGATGATTTAATGTTCCATTGATGACGTCATACCACTAACAAAGTGCGGGTTTATGTGAATATTTAAAAAAATTATGTGTTTGTGATTTATGATGATTAAAAATAATAAACTATTATACGTTCTTGGTATCAACTTGTTTGTTTTGTTGAATCTGATTCATTTTTACTGAAAATGCTGATTTTAGGAGTTGATTTCGAGTAATATGACGTAACTCAAACCATTGACTGATATAAACGGTACTGACCTGATAAAAAAAAAATATATATCAGACACCATTGTATCAGGCCGATATCAGCATAGTGGTATGATTAAGAAATAATTGACGGGTAACTGTTGGTTATTGCGGTAATAATCAACGGTTTGGAGTTCCGATGCGTAGAAATTAAACCACGAGGGCATCGGAACGACGTTGGTTATTAACGCAATAACAAACAGTTACCCATCAATTATTTCGATTCTAACACGATATTATATAAAATTCGTATTTTTAAAGGTTATTTTTGTGACGTCAATAAAATGACGTCAGCTTTATTGATAAACATTAAGCAAATGACGTCATACTTATCGATATAATAGAGTGAAAATATCATGCCAAAAAGCGCAAATTAAAAACATATAAACAAACATAAACGTTTTTGTGAACTTAAGTATAAAATATGTAGTACAAATGTGGTTTAATTGCGCTGCATAATGCAAAAATGATTTGTTTGTCACAATTTGCTATCGCGCGTTCAAGCACGTGCATTTTACGAACAATTTCTTCGAATTTCCGGAACTATTTTCAAAACATTAAGCTCCGCCCATAATTTGTTGCAGAATAACCCACAGTTATTTTCCTTCTTTATATATGGCCCACTAGCCGCGTGCCGTGGTAGAATAAAATACAAAATGACGTCACTGTTGATGATTCATAATATTCAATGCGCATTCTTTCTCCGCCATCACTGACATGACTGAACGTGAAAAGGAAAACAAAGCAGGTAGATCTATGCCCAATTAAAACATACCTCTATTTCTTACTCCGTATGTACATTATTTCTCATTGACGAAAACACATTCTATAATGCGCTCTCAACACACCTACATTCTGAACACATTGTTTGCAGCGAAATAATAGATTTGTAGATCTATGGTACCAGATATTCATGCAATATACTGTAGATCTATTGTACCAGATATTCATGCAATATACTGTAGATCTACTGTACCAGATATTCATGCAATATACTGTAGATCTGTATTTCAATATAAAAATGTCCACCTTGTGTTGTGACAGGCTTTAAAGAAAACCTGAGAGCACATGACTGTCTATTATATCCCAGTCCAGCAAGCCCCAGTGGGGTTCTGACTACATTTCGGGGTATTTTGAAACCTTCCGGCCATCTGCCAATTGCAGGTTCATTTTTGGGCATTGGACGGGTAGCGAGTTCTTATTAAAACGCGGAGTTAAAATCAATTCCGACGTCGGCGACGTTTGTCATCGCCTACAGATCTACCAGTGTCCCGCCGATGTCTGACGGGCGTCTGACACATCAGCGGGTGCCGGGCCAAATTTGGGTCCATTAAATTCGTCCATAGACCAATGTATTTGTCTGTCGGGTGCCGGGAAGGCTCCGGCAATAAAAAAAACATTGAAAAAGTGAAAAGTAGAACAACAACAAAGAAACCAAATGTCATAAATCACATTTTAATGTCTTGGCATAGTGGGTGACTCCTTTTCAAGATCAGTTTAAGGTCATTTGTGTGATCAGTTCGTGGCTAAGAAGATGTATACATGTACTTGGGAATGTTTGAAGAACGAAAAACGCGTTTAATTTGTTACAAGATAAGTATCATGATAATTTTCGCGTTAGCAAGATACTGCGGAAGACCTCGGGCACATTTTAAGTGGTAACAGGAATATTAACGTGTTAAGATTTGTGTTGTCAGGTAATTATCTTATCGTGATAAGTTTCGCGTTAGATAACACAAATTGGTTTACGAATACATTTGTGATAATTAAGTGGTATCAGGAATATTATCGTGTTAAGATTTGCGTTGTTAGATAATTATCACGATAAGATTCGTGTTAATACGGTATTTCGGAAGACCTCGGGCACACATTTAACACAGATCAATATGTATATCTCCACAACGTTATAGCACGTGATAGTGCACTATGATACTTAGGGCTCCGCTAATGTTTTGCGGGTGCCCTATAGTAATTACCCACTTTGTCTGTCCGTCTGTCAGTTCGTCCGTCCACAATTTACATGTTTTTCCTTCATAACTTCAAAAGCGCTTAAGCTACTAACTTGAAATTTTATAGATGGATAGATCTCATTTAGGAGAAGCGCAGTGCACAAGAACCGTTACTATGCACTTCATAATTCTGGAGTTATTACCATTTGTTAATTTTTCGTACTGTATTTTGGCCCGGAGCATAACTCTTAGACTATAAGAGGTATTAACTTGAAACTTCATAGGCGGATGGATCTCATTAAGGAGAAGTGCAGTGCACAAGAACCGTTACTCTGCACTTCATAATTCTGGAGTTTTTGCCCCTTTTTAATGTTACATACTTCATTTTTGGAATGGAATATAATTATAAGGAAAATTCCTTGTGAACCCAACTCATCCAACATAGTTTCTTGAAACTTGTCGTCATTGTTGAGGGTAAGATGTTGTTGTGCGTAAAAATTGTGTTTTATATTTTTTTCCTCCATTAGGAAGTTAAGGCCCTTTGACTGTTTTTCCTGTGTTAAAAACATAGGGAACATTTCTTGTGAACGCAATTCCTCCTCCAGTTTCCAACGGATTTTCTTGAAACGTGTCTTCATTGTTGAGGATAACGTGTAGTTGTGCGTAAAGATGGGGATTTGACAAGTTGTGCGTAAAGACGGGAATTTAAAATTTTCTCCTTCATACGCAAGTTATGGCCCGTTGATTATTTCTCCTCTATTGAATATATAGGGAGCATTCTTTGAGAACGCAACTCCACCCACAGTTACATCCAACAGATTTTCTTGAAACTTGTCTTCAATGTTGAGGGTAATGTGTTGATGTGCGTAAATATGGGGTTTGAATTTTTTCTCCTCCGTTAGGAAGCTATGTCCCTTTGATTAATTTTCCTCTATGGAATACATAGGGAAAATTCCTTGAAAAAGCGACTCCTACAATTGCCAACGGATTTTTTTCAAACTTGTCTTCATTGTTGAGGGTAACGTGCAGTTGTGCGTATGGATGGGGATTTAAATTTTTCTCCTCTATTCGCAAGTTATGGCTCTTTTATTATTTCTTATCAATGGAATACATAGGGAACATTCCTTGTGAACGCAACTCCTCCTACAGTACCCAAGGGATGTTCTGGAAACTTGTCTTCATTGTTGAGGGTAATGCTTTGTTGTGCCTTAAGGCGGGGTCTTACATTTTTCTCCTCCATTAGGAAGTTATAGCTCTATGATTAATTTCCTCTACGGATATGGCGTATATTTTTAGACATATATTTTCATTTCTTATTATAACTTTCAAACATGATATCATTTGGGGCCTGTTGTCCCTCCTGTTATAAAGCTGGACCTCGGTTGAAATAAAATTTCTCAGCTTGATATTATTTATGCATAACTCTCCATGTCATGTGTTATTTATACAACATCCGGCTGTTTATTACATTAATCCTGACATTCAGTTTTTTTTTCTCATAAATGGTGTGTTATTTAACCAGTGATTGTTATAAACTGGACTATTTCTCTGACATTCAGATATCCTTTAATTCATTGATTGTTCGGTGTTTGTTCAAAGTGCTTGCCTTGGATGCAAAGGGTCTGGTCTAACGAATTTTTTTATGGGTATCTATTGTTTTAGCCTGACACTTAATAAACGTAACATTATAGCATCTAATCCGGTAAGTTCGTGTCGGATTTAACATGCGTCGCCTTAGGACACGAGGTGTGAAAATTTGATGTTTATAAACAACTGACATTAAACAGTATCAACCAATCCATACAACCAAGTGTTTATGTATAACACATAAACATACACTGTTACAATTGAACCAGTCTATAAGAAGACAGCTTGAATTGTTCTTTTTGACCAAAGCACTTGTTGAGTGAAAAGTTTAAATGAAAAGTATGAATTACGGTACCTAGTAATAAGTATTCAAAATAGCCAGCAGTGCTTTGATATGAAAAACACATCCCAAGCGAGAATACTACTTGCGTACAGCAAGTATCATGTTTCTTGTTGCACAAAGATGTTTGCACTATTACTCATACCTGGATATCTAGATAACGATGCTGTAGCCTATGGAAGGGTATATCTGCCAGTACATTCATGCTTCTAAATGACAATTACATGTTGCTAAATTACAATTGCATGCTGCTAAATTACAATTGCATGTTCCTAATGACAATTACATGTTGCTAAATGATAATTGCTTATTGCACTGTGTTATTCGTTACTAATTAACTGCAACTTCCACGCGTCCTAGTGCTTCTTTATATCGGTTAATGAAATAAAATCACATATTCTTGCGTGTACATGACAAATGCATCCTCTCTGTGTCATCGTTAAGTGTTTTTGCGAACAAGTTCATATTGCTTTGTACATTTTACTATGTGAATTTGATTAAACCTAGTTATGATAGTTTAGGCATTAAACGATTGAAAGTTTAGGCGAAAGTAGCAAGCACTTAGCAACAAGAAGTTACTCAAATGCGACTCGACACTTTGTAATATCTAATTTATACGTAACCGGGAACCAGAAATTCCGGCAGTGTCCGTAAAATTGCTGGGAGATATCTTCTTCCAAGCTACTTGTTGACTAGTTAAGCTCCTGGCTATTTTGGTCGAAAGAAAGTCCCGTTGTTCGTCCCGCCTCTGCGAATCAGTAAACGGCCGAGGAAAGCTAGTCTTAGTGAGCACAATCATGGCGATGTTGAACCAATACTTTGTCTGTCTGTACGTTAGTCCGTTCGTCCGGGTGCCTGTCTGTCACAAAGCATGTCGTATCTATTTTCTTTAACCGTTTTTAAGGAATTAATGGGAAAAAAAAGAGAGTTTTCTGTTCTGTGCATCAGTCCTGACGGTTTGCGCATTAACTGTCTGCACGACCGTCTGTCCGTACGGATGACTTTCAGGCATACAACGTATCCGTCCTACAACTTCTGAATAGCTTGAAGCACTAGCTAGCTCAGTGGTTGGTAGACTCGCTTTTCATGTAGGCGACCCGGGTTCATTCCCTACTCGGCACATTTGAGTATGGTTTGTGGTCAACATACCGGATAGCTGGAGTTTCCTCTTGCACTGCACCCTGCACTGTGTACTGAGCGCCCCCTCCCCCCAAACAGCACAACACCAAACCAGAATTAAACAAACAAATATAACAGAAAAAGTTATCATTCAAAACTTATGATGAGTTTAAAAGTAAATTAGGCAGGGGTGCTGGTACACACCCCGGGTCCCCACGAAATGCAGTGGCGCGGAGGGACCTCATAAACTACGAAATACGCACATTCAACACACACGCAAGCACGCTCGTACACACATGTATACACATACTACACATCAACACACATGCACGCACGCACACATATACACACGTCCGCCCGAGTGTCCGTCCGCCCGTCTGTCAATGCATGTGTATACATATATATGCATATCTACTGTTTACTCATGAATATTTTATGAAATTGATAATAGAAATCCACAACAACATTAAATCGCTATTATTCGTTTATATATGTCGTATTTTTTATTATTATTTCATGTTTGTTCTGTAATTAAAAATCTTTGTTTAAAAAATATTCTTAACGATTACATTTGACGCGAAATGTACGTTCAACAGAACTAGCTTGGACTCCAAAATTGTTATTATGACAAAAACAGTCTACAATAACATCTCTGGAAACTATCAAACATCTGAATTTGCTGTCGAGAGTTGTCTCCCGTATATAGTAATTTGCGCTAGAAAGTCACATTCTTATTGGTTCCCTGTAATGTTATAATGCATTACCACGCTTAGCAAAATCCACTAGTTAGTTAATCGCTTGTGACAATCAGCAACAACAAAGTAAATGAGCATAGGAATGCAGAAAGGAATAGTATGAATAAACATTTCAATATTGACGTGGGCAAACAAAAAGGCTTTGGAGCACTTGTCAATTACATGCAAGAAGCAAGAATTTGGCATTAAGAAGCATGCAGTTACCACGAAGCAGAACGCATATGCATGTAAATAACATAACAATGTCATTAACTGGCGGATATATATGTCGTTCCATTACGAATATCATGATGCAATAGGCAGTTGTCATTTAGCAACGTGCAATTGTCATTTAGCAACACGCTATTGTCATTTAGCAATATGCAATTGTCATTCAGCAACATGCAATTGTCATTTAGTAACATGCATGTAGTCGCGGATATACCCTTCCATAGTCTAACCCTTCCATAGTAGCCTTGTAGTGTTTGCGTCGCAGTAAGAAGCGGGTTTTCCAATACTGTGTGTGTATTAGTGATTCGCCTGCATTTAAGTGTTAATCTGTTATCAAGATACAATCGTAAGCTAAGTTGCACTGTCGGTTTGCCCTTGATAAGAGTTAAGCTGTTATCCAGCAAATTTAACTACGGAAATTAATGCGTGCATTAGGGGGTTATTATACCGGTGTGATCTTAAAGAGTTTATGGTGAGCAACAAAATGGAACGTACATTAACTGATACATGTATGTTAATTTTGTAGATTTACGAATTCGAAAGTAAAACGTTGTTAAAATGGATAACATAACGGAAGTGAAACAGGTTAGCGACTCAGATGTGGTATTTGAAGTGTGTTGCTCTGTGTGTGAAGATGATAACATTAACACAGAGGCGAAGTTTCACTGCGAGAAATGCGTCCAATATTTCTGCGAGAGATGCGTTGCATTACACAATAAACTTCACAAGAATCATTCAGTGTCAGCGAAGGGGAATGCACGTGGCTGGCCGGGTGGCACATCGGCACAAGATACACTGGAGTTATGTGACGAGCACAGTACTGAGAAACTGAAGATGTTCTGCGAGGATCATGTAAAACTGCTTTGTCACGTGTGCCATCTTTCCAGTCATAGGTAAGCGCGGGAAAAGGTGGCATTAATAAGGACGAACAATGAGAGAACTCTTCTTATTATCCACGGTCGTTTATAATCCAACCAATAGTTTGACACGGTTCGCACTAACATTACGGAAAAAAAGTTAAGAAAACATGTACCATTGTTCTGTTTAGATATATTTGCATGGGGTTTGGGAATTTATATTGGCACGGGGTTTTGGAAACACGTAATGCTATTTAGTCTATTAGAGGTTACGCATGCGCAAATAAATTCCTTCTTTATTACATATAAAATATTCAATGTTTGATCTCATTTTCACCATGACCAAGCTACTTTCCAATATATCACCATACATTGTTGAAAAGATGAGCTTATAACCTTTTAAAAAAACACCATGTCAAATAATTCTATACGTTGTAACTCAAAATATTTACCTTAGAAAAAAACACACCGGTTTTTACAGGCATGGAGTCTGCCATTTTGCGCATGCATACACGGGCCAAAGTTATGAAGCTGGGAACCACTAAAAGAAGTGCACAAAAACAGGCTTTTTGTCTTATTGCTTACATATATACCATTAAAATGATACCAAAACATATCATTTAAACGGTATTTTACAAATTCTATGCATCCTGCACTCCACCATATGTGCTTATTATCTATGTAACCCTGAGGATGTGACTCCCGTTTTGGGGTAATTAGACCTTTAAGACAACTGCATAGCGAGCTTACTAACGAGTTTCCTGGACGAGTTTAGCAGTGTCACTGTCAGATCTTTTTTTTCGAATGCTTTAAAAAAAAACACATGTTGATAAATCTTAAAGGTTGTATACTGACGTTACGTTATTTTATGATGACGACGTCCTTTCACCAAAATCACTAAAGGCGATTGGTCAGTCAAAAAATATGTAGCCAATTAAAACGCTCAAAATGTTATCTTACACATGTGCAAGATAACAGTTTTCGTAATGGTTGTATTACATGGAAAACAAGTTATAGAATGTGATAAATAAACTTTACGAAACAAGTTTGTAATTGAACGTGTCGAGAAGCACGATGATTAATACTTAAGTAATAAAATATATACCTATACATTTATAAGCAGTACAGTAAATGACAGACGGACAGATACATTTATTGACGAATACAAATCACAACATAGCCATAATTTGTAACAGAGTTAAACATCTCTATGTTTGCATGATCAAATATATGTACCGAAATCTGTATTATAAGATTTCTGTTCGTCTTTTATTTCAATGTACAATGAAGTAAATTAAAGGTTCTGACACAGTGCAACCAGAACTCTTTGTTAACATGTTATACCTTGCGATGTATTGATAATACGACAATAACTACGTTGCTGAAAAACAAGTTCAGTCACAACAAATGACAATTTTAACAATATATATTCCTTTTATAAAGATAACTTACTGTTTTATTTAAAATGGTAACAACACATACCGGTTTCAAGAAAGTATTTAATAGGGTTGCCGGCAGACTTGCAAAGTCAGGGAATTTTGATTTTTTTTTCAAGGTCAGTGAATTGTAAGGGAATTATGTAAAAAGTCAGTGAAAAATCTAATTCCACAAAAGTCAGTGAAAAGTCAGGGGAAAATATGCATGAAGGTACAAAAATGTTTGTTAAATACACGATTTGCTTATTTTTAATCAGAAACATATATCTTGACAGTTTTTGTAAATGTCCTAGTGTGACTTAAACTTCTCTTCCTGAAGATTTAGACAGTTAAAAGGGGAGGAGGAGGCCTTTGAAAATGGGTGGTATAGGTCAGTGAAAAACTGGATTTAGTCAGTGAAAATCAAGGGAATTGTTTTTGCCACAGGTGCTGGCAACCCTGTTTACTCATAAATGGTACTAGTATTCACTTTTTGTGTAGTTATTCTATACCACATTTTATTTCCAGACAATGCAGGAATGTGGTTCTGATAGCAGACAAGTTAAATGAGAGCCATGAAAACCTAGAAGAAACAGTAGCCAAACTGACATCGCTCCAGGAAACGCTGACCAATCTAAAGACGAAAAAGGAACGTAATATCTTGTCAATGTATGCCAACTATGAACAAATGCTTCAAAAACTCAACGACTTTCGCCGCCAGGTGGACGAACAGTTAGATTGTCTTCAGCAGACGACATTGAAGGAGCTGGAAATCATTCGCGATAGCGCGCTGTCTTCTCTTCGGACGGACATAGAAAGGTGTCAAGACTCTCAAGCAAAGTTGAAAAGCATTCACGATTTAGTGGAGGATATAGACAACAGTGGACATGAAATCACGTTTGTTGCGCATAGAAAATGCGAGGAGAAAACATCAAAATCAGAGAAAATGCTACAAGAGCTTTCCATAAACGATTCTGTCGAGATTAATTTTTGCCCCAACAATACAATTATACAGTTTCTATCTTCGTGTTCCGGACTGGGGGTCGTCAGTAACACAGGTGAGAAACCTGACATCACACCTGATCCGAACCATACTGTCCGGCTGCAGGATAGTGCTGAATATAATGTCAAAATGGAAAATGAATCATTGCCATGTAGCTTATCTGGAATATGCGAGACATCGAACTCGGAACTAATCGTCACTGATTTTCACAACAAGTGCGTGAAGCTCCTGGATGAGGCATACACCGTCATGGAGCACCTGAACGTTCGCGCTTGTCCGTACTCAGTTTGTTCTGTGTCTCCGGTTGAAGTGGTGGTGACAACATGCGACCGTTCCGCAATAAACGAGATCGTTGTCATTAGAAAAGCCAACGGAAAACTGGTGAAGGATAAAGCTTTCAGAGTTGAACACCCATGTTACGGTATAGCCAATCACCAAGGCGACCTGTTTGTAACGTCCGGTACTGCACTGTACAACTACACCATGGATGGGCGGTTAGTGAAGAAGTTGTATGAGAACACATTAGGAGAATACACGGGTAAGGCGCTTATAGACGAATAAATTTCGTTTCTTATTTAAATTCACTGAAGT
Source organism: Congeria kusceri (assembly GCA_027627225.1). NCBI lineage: Eukaryota > Metazoa > Mollusca > Bivalvia > Myida > Dreissenidae > Congeria > Congeria kusceri. The sequence goes on along the minus strand of CM051037.1, from coordinate 37,608,167 downwards.
CAGTGCAGAAAGATTGGCGGGTCTTTCTGACTAATTTAGTGTACATATTTTCATCAAACAACATTATATTAAACCTGATCAAAGCCTATTAAACATACATCGCCTTATGTAAATTAACATTAATGCGGGTTTAAACAGTTACATAAATAAAATACATGTATATAATTATGGTTTTAAATGGTATGGAAAAAACTACTGCAATTCCAATATTTTATGAAAGCAAATTAATTGATAGATAATGTAAGTGCAGACCATGGACTTTTTAGCTCACCTGAGCACGAAGTGCTCGGCGAACCATTGGTATAGGGGACCTCTCCTGCGTCGTCCGTCGTCTGTCGTCCGTTTCCGTCAACAATTGGGTTCGTATTCACGTTGGAGATTTCACTTTTTATCCAATCTTAACCAAACTTGCACAGTTTGTGTATGACCATAAAATCTTGGATGGGAATGTTATCGGGTCAAATCACACCAGCACCACTAGAGTTATTGCCCCATTTTAATGCAAAACAAGTGCCAAAAATACTTTTTTCCAACATATAGACTTTATTTTCCATCCAATCTTAATCAAACTTTCACAGTTTGTGTATAACCATCAGATCTCAGCAGACGCCAAAAATGTTTCAGATCGTTTTCAAACACCAGAGTTATTGCCCTTTGTTTATTAAAAAGAAAATACAAAAAATTGACATTCTTCAGGATAGAGACTTCATTTGTCATCCAATCTTCACCAATCTTGCACAGTTTGTCTGCTAACATTAGATTACATTTGAAGTCGAATATAAGCAAGATCGGACCAGAAACACCGGAGTAATTGCCCTTTGTTTGTGAAAAAAATATGCAAAAATGGACATTATTCAGGATAGAGACTTCATTTTTCACCCAGTCTTCATCAATCTTGCGCAGTTTGTCTATGACCATAAGATTAAAAGTGAAGTCGAATATAAGCAAAATCGAGCCATAAACACCAGATTTACGAGGGATGATAAAAAATAATGTATATTTTTTTCATATTTTTAAACATATAATTATTTCATAGAAAATAAGTACATTAAAATAAACTGGAATATATATTGCATCATTTTACAAAATTTCAGTGATTTTACTCTTCTCTGTTAAAAATGGCAGGCATTTAAAATGAGTCACTATAGGCAACCCAGAGCGCGTCAATTGGAATTCAATGACGTTGATAACCTCATTTACTTCAGGGAAGATTTGGCGCGAAGGAAATGTTGTTGTTTCAATATTGTTATTTCACCATTATTCAATATTTTTGGATATTTCAACATGCATTAATCAAGGAGAAATAAACGAAGCGAGCCATTTCGCTTAGCTACCTGACCATTGACTGTCCGTGCTGATCAAGCTAATTTAAGCTGATTGACGTCGTCATCGTCGCGTCTTTTTTTCCTTATCCATTCATGTCTCAGTGCTTACAGTGCCACCTAAAAGTTCTATTGCACTAAGTGAAAACACGTTCCCTACTCAAAAACTGTATTCTATGCGGTTTCTTGATAAAAACAAATGTTTGCATAGATGATTTATAAATATCTTGACTCGATTTCATTACCACCCGAATTTAGAGTTGATCTCACAATTACTTTTTTTTCTCAATTGACGTTGTGCATCACCTTCATATCAATATTGTTTTTATTAATAGACAATCTTAAAATAAAGCCAATTTTTGGTATGATGTCAATGTATGTTTGTCTAAATTAGACGAAGAAGAAATACAAACATTATTTATGACACATAAAATTTTGCTATTTACGGAAACATGGCTCAGTGATTGTTACAATTATAAAGTTCTAAATTGTCATACATTCATTTTAAACAGAGATAAACGTGATGGTACGAAAAGAAATAGTGGATGTATTATTATTTACGTACATGATTCTATAAACAGACATGTCGATTTTATTAAAAGCTATGATGACTGCATTATATGGATAAAAATACAAGGACGTCTGTTTAACTTAGAAAGTGATGTTTTGCTATGTTTAACATATAATGTGCCACAAGGAAGTAGCAGAGTTTTGTTAAGCGAAAATAATATTTTTAATAAAATTACTGATGATATGATACACTGGGAGAATTTATATGGAAATGACATACATTTTATTGTTACTGGTGATTTAAATGCTAGAGTAGGTGAAAAGGCTGATTATGTCGAAAATGAAAACTCTTTTGTATCAGATATTTTACATGATGGATATGTTCCTGATATTATTTTACCTAGAACAAGCCAGGACAAATGCATAAATGAATATGGGAAAAACTTATTAGATTTTTGTAAGTCAACTGGCTTGAGAATATTAAATGGGAGATGTGGTGCTGATAAAGATATTGGAAAATTTACATTTGTAAGTACTCAAGGATGTAGTGTTGTTGACTATGTATTATGTAAACCAAATTTTATTAAATATGTAGATAAATTTGAAGTATTAGATCCCAATATTATGTCTGATCATTGTGCAATATTGTTTTCCATTAATGCTGTAGATGATGAAAATTCTGCTGTTGTTACTAATAATGATGAATTTGTTCATTATAAATATAAATGGGATGTTAACAAAAAAGATGCATACATAAATGCTCTTTCAGATTTAAATGTAACAATAAAACTTGATGAATTTTGTGGAATTATTGAGTCCACAGATAATAGCTGTGACCTTGATTGTAATCTCCAATCATTATGCAATATTTTAGAAGACGTATGTAATCCACTTTTTCAAAAACACATCAAAAATAATCAGACAGAAGGAATTAAAAAGTTTGAAAATAAAGAATATTTTGATAAAGAATGTTATGATTTCAAAACAAAATATTATAAGAAGCTAAATAATTACAGAAATAATCCCAACAGGGAAACAAGACAAGAAATGGTATACGCAAGAAATAATTATAAAACAACAGTTAGAAAAAAAAGATATATATATGATGTAAATGAAACAAAAAGATTAGAACAAGCAAAACTTGGTAATGCCAAAATGTATTGGAAATTACTAAAAGGATCTGTTGTAGAAAATAAATGTCCAATTCGTACAGAAGAATTTTTAGAATATTTTAAATCTATTAATGATCCACAATCTGTGTTTTTTCAACCTGATGAAGATATTTTATATTTTAATGAAAGATATTTGAATGGGGAACTACATGTCATGTTTGATGAACTGAATGTTCCAATAGAGGTAGATGAAATAAAAAAATCATGTGCTTCTTTGAGTAATGGAAAATCAGCTGGACCAGATAAACTTTTAAATGAATTTTTCAAATATGGGATAGAAAATATATCTTTCACAAAAGTATTACATAAACTGTTTAATAAAATCTTTAACCTTAGCTATTTTCCAGATAAATGGACTGAAGGACATATAATACCTATTCATAAAAAGGGAGACACGACTATACCTGGTAACTATAGGGGCATTACATTACTTAGTACTTTTGGAAAGCTTTTTACAAAAATTCTTAATAGTAGATTAAATATCTGGGCCGAGAGATATCATGTATATATTGAAGCACAGGCTGGTTTTAGAGGCAAAATGGGAACAGTGGACAATATTTTTGTTTTACACAATACTATTATGCATCTGATAAACTCTAGTAAGAAATTATATGCGGTCTTTATCGATTTTACGAAGGCCTTTGATTATTTAGTGAGGGATGTCATTTGGTTTAAGCTTATTAAATTTGGAGTTCGAGGAAAAATGTTAGATATAATTAAATCTATGTATATAAGTGTTACGTCAAAAGTTAAACATAAAAACAACCTTAGTGATGATTTTGAATGTTTTCTCGGGGTCAGACAAGGCGAGTCGTTATCTCCTTTCTTATTTTCCATGTACTTGAACGATATTGAAGAATATTTAATAACACATGACTTTGGGGGGCTTAATGTTGGAACTCTAAAATTGTTTTTATTGTTATATGCAGATGACATTGTCTTGCTATCAGAGACTGAAACAGGACTTCAAAATGGATTAAAATTGTTAGAATGCTATTGTAATAAATGGAAACTGTGTGTAAATACTGAAAAAACTAAGGTCATGATTTTTAGAAAAGGTAGATTAAGACAAAACTTAAATTTTACATACAAGGGAAATGTACTAGAAATTGTTGAAAAGTTTACGTACCTTGGTATTGTTTTTACAACTGGAGGCTCTTTTAATAGTACTTTTGATTCCTTAACCGGTCAAGCAATGAAGGCTGTTTATAAATTAAAAAGTTGTTTTACCAGATACCCTACAATGTCAATAAGCCACAAGTTAGACCTCTTTGATAGATTAATTACACCAGTTTTGAGCTATGGCTCAGAGGTTTGGGGATTAAATAATAATGTACAGCAGCTGGAAAAGATACATTTAAAATTGTGTAAAGAATTACTTGGTGTAAGGGTACAAACACAGAATAATTTTGTCTATGGGGAATTAGGAAGAACCCCACTAAAGCTTAAGTTTCACTTAAATGTTTTAAGATATTGGTGTAAAATACTACGTATGGAACCAGTCAAGTATGCAAGACAAGTCTACGAAAATATGTTTGAAAATGTGGAATATAAAAATGCCACAAAATCATGGGCATATAAGATAAAATGTCTTTTACAATCTCATGGATTTTACCATGTGTGGTTGTATCAAGGACCCGCAGATATCGATATGTTTTTAATAATGTTTAAAGAAAGAATAAAAGATGTGTTTATACAAAATTGGGCAAATGAATTAAATGATTCAAGCAGAGCAAGCTCGTATATTACATATGCCGATTTTAGATTACAACCATATCTTTACCAAATTAACATTGACAGCTGCAGAATCGCATTATCTAGGTTAAGAATGTCATCGCATAATTTGGAAATAGAAGCTGGTAGGTGGAAAAAACCAATACCCATTCCACGCGAAAACAGAGTATGTCGTGTATGTAACAAATTAGAAGATGAGTTTCATTTTTTGTTTGAATGTAAATTGTTCAGTGAATTAAGAAAACAGTACATTAACAAATATTACTATTACAGACCAAACATACCGAAATTTATTGAACTTCTTCATTGTAATAATTTAAAAATAAATAGAAATTTAGCAATTTATGTTAAAAAAGCTTTCCATTTGAGAAATATGTATCATACATATTATGAATAATACTTGTAAACCTCTCACAGGTCTCATGTGACTACGTACTTGTGAATTCATACTGTTTATGACTATTAATTATACGGAACCCTGATTTGTCTAGTATTTACGGAACCCTGATTTGTCTAGTATTTATGTATAAGTATGAACAAGACAAACTATTTGTATTGTCTAGTGTTTATATTTTATGTTAGAACATGTACTTGTGAATTCATACTGTTTATGACTATTAATTATACGGAACCCTGATTTGTCTAGTATTTATGTATAAGTATGAACAAGACAAACTATTTGTATTATCTAGTGTTTATATTTTATGTTAGAACATGTTCTGTAAAAAAAAATGCACAGATGTCTCACTGACATGCATTATTGTATAAGGAAATGGTCTGAATTGAAATTTGAACCGCAGTGACCTCGTTATATATATGATATGTACTGCTTGTATGTGTACTCAAGGGCATTTCTGCCTCGATGTATTTGGAAATAAACTAAACTACATTATACCAATTTTTTTTAAGTAAGTATACTTATTTCGTGCAGAATATACGATCTATTTACTTGTTGTAATGCAAATAAATGGCGTGCTCCTCTTAACGGTTACCATGGTTATATTATCAAATAGATTAACAAAGTAATTTCACAATATTACTTATTAAACATGTTCCATTTGAATCCCGATTCATTTTTATATAGGTTTTATTCAATTAATTGTATTTAGTTGTAAACAATGTAAGAAGTCTACGTTATTTTTGAACATCCCTCGTATTGCCCTTTGTTTGTGGATAGAGACTTCATTTTTCATCCAATCTTTACCAATCGTGCACAGTTTGTCTATGAACGTAAAACTACAGGTGAAGTCGAATGTAAGCATGATCAGATCAGAAACACCGGAGTTATTGCCCCTTGTATTTGGAGAAAAAACATCATCAAGTTATCAATGATTGGCTTGCACACACGATTTTTTATTCAATATTGACCAAACTTACACAGTTTGCGTATGACCATAAAAATTGATTGATAAAATTTGATTTCCAACAGCTGCTAACCTTGCATGCTGTTATTTGTATATGCAACATTGATAGCTTCAGAGCCTGCATTAACATCATTTATCATCATTGGACAGAAAAATTATCAAAGAAAAAGCAAAACTTGACCTTATAGCACAGCCATCGCAAGTATCGCATTGCAACTAGTTCTCCAAAACTGTCTGCGAAAAAGACATCCAAATCTACTGTTACTGCATTTTCCAGAATTGTCACTACTAAATAAAAAAGGGTCAGGTAAGAATATCGAGAAAAAAGATTTGAGAACCATTAGCAAAAACACCGCACATCCACAACCCAACTCGTACTTTAGTTAGCCCATTGCACTAACCGATGTTTTAAATCAAATTGATCCTACCTCCCTTTGCGTAATGTTCATATACATTAATTTTCAAACCTGTCACAGCAGCATGGTCTTTGTCTGTACCAGTTCTCATGTGAGCGATTTGGGCCATCATGGCCCTCTTGTTAAGGATTCGTATATATTTAAGGCCTTGTTAATTGTGCAATTATCTTTCCTGTTTGAATGTTGCGTCTTTGATTCTATTGCTGACCAGTTGATCAATGCTCACACATGTATGTTTAGTTGAAGGATTTGCGATGATCCCCGATTTGATTTTGTTGCTGACTCTACAGTTGATCAATGCTTTACACACCGATGTATGTTTAGTTGTAGGATGTGGGATTAGCCCTGATGGTAGAAGGCTCTATGTCACAGACATTAACAGTGGCAAGCTACTCACACTTGTCAGAGACGGAGCAGTCACAGCCACGCTCCACGATCCTGTATTAATTAATAAATTCCTCACGTGCAACATGCACGTGTCAGACATAGGACAGATGTTTGTATGTGGCAGAGAATCTGTCTCACAGGTGGACACAGAAGGGAGGACAATACTGAAGACCCACAACAGTGGTATTTCTAATCCTGCATCGGTCTTCTTGAGTATGCACACGAACAAGCTCTACATCGGGACCTGGAACAACGATAACCTCAAGGTGTTCAAAATAAACTTGCAATAGCCATAAAGAGAGAAGCCGATTTTATGAGCACAGCATATAAGAATAACACTGTCACGTATTTTTTTTTTTGCACGAATTTCTTTTGTGTGTGTTTGTTGTTTGTGTTTCATTTTGTACAATTAAATATTTAATACTAGTATACTGTGTAATGCATGTAAAACTTGCTTTAAATGTAAACATTGGTCCTGTTTTAGTTTACTGATCATGTATCACTGTTGTGCGAATGCAATATAATAATGAATAAGTTTTCATAAGCATATTGTTGTAAATATGACTTGTACATATACAACTTCTCATTTCTGAGGTTATATCACTCATATTTGTATGATATTAAATGCAGAAAGACCACAAAATTTGTTCGACATTTTTAAGAACTTTTTAAGAACAGAAAATGTGTTTATTTACACATTTTCAATTAATTGCATTGAAATATTGTTACAATGAATAATTGTTTTTAGTAAATACTATTTAAGACAACTGTGTTTTAAAAATAGGTTATTTTTATGTTCAACAATGAAATTTACATCGAAAATGTGAAACGCTAAGAAGAAAAAATCAAAACGCTGACAGGGTAGAAAGACTGTGGGCGACAAAAGAAACTAAAAACATGTGATTTAAGAGTGCATTTTTGCTAAAAAGGAATCATTTGTTTGAATGTTAGTTCAATTTCCCACCTTTAAACTTCTTATTCTTTAGTATACGACATCATGATAAGAAATATAGTTTAAGTAACAAACAAATATTTTTTTCAAGCTAGTTATACAATGCAAACGGAATGATATACATGCTAGATAAAAAGTCAATCTGCAACGGGCCATGCAGAATAACTGAATAAGCGTAGTAGTTTTAGGAGCATCGATTGTTAGTACTTCGTAGCCTACTGAGTCAAAAGTAGGTCATGATTACTAAACCAGTTTAAAATTAATATACATTAAACTCCGCTTGTAACGAACGATATTGAGCGGACCATAGAATTTATATCGTTACATCCGTACATAGGCAATCAAGAGCATTGGAGAACAGATATATAAGAGAGATGCAACACCGATCATTTTACAAAAATACATTTAATGAAGAACTATGTATTGTAAAAGAACATGAAAATAAATTTGTGGCAATTCAATTAAATGTTGAGGACAATTCTCAGTGATAATTATATTTATATAAAGGATATTTGTTTGTCTTCGGTGTGATAACGCGTGATATCATCACCGGAAACGGAGACAATTAATGTTTTCACGAGCGCTTGCGCGAGTGAAAATATGCAAATTTTGTCCCTTTTCGGTGATGATATCACGCGTTATTAAAACCTTTGTTTTACATTTTATTGGAAAATATCACGGGAATCATAACGTCATGACGTCAAAATAATGACGTCATTTCACAGTTTTGAGCCCGGCATCGATGACGGTCCGTTTCATTTACCGTATTAAATCGGGACCCAAAAAAGTAGTCCCTCTCTGTGAGTGATATAGGGATATATCTCACGTATATTTTTCTATATTTCACTACTTAGCATTAAATAAAACGATTTATTGTTTATAATTTCACGGCAATTGTATCCGTATATACATGTATGTAACGTTCTAATAATACATGTGTCGCAGTAATTTTTGTCAAAATATTCAGAATAACAATCGGTAACAAGACATAACACTTTCGCAGCGAGTAAAAGATAACCGTTGTAGCGCAATCTCATTCCAGGACACTGATGTGAATATTTCGATTTAAACACAACTAAAAAGCGATAGTAGGGGTATCATTAGATTGAAGTAACATTTTTAGTAAACTGACTTATAGAAAATGTAATTGTAATAAATCACATGATATACACATTATAAAACAGATGAGATACATTATCTTTAATGAGTAAAAGATAATAAAACAGATGGGAATTTTTGATGTATTGAAGCAACCCGTTCAGGTTTTAGTTTACTGGCTCGCAGCCTGCAAAGAAAAGAAGTAGTTCCCCGTGATACCTGTTCTGGAAATTACCCTCTCAAAAAACCGTTTTTGTCTACGTTAAAAACAACAGAAAAGCATCAGCACTTTTTATCCAGATCACATTACAATATAGAGTTAGTAATAGATGTAGCATACTTTTACCGAAATATGTTAGTTATGTAACGAGCCCACAGGGCGAGGTTAAATAATTAACATATTGAGGAAAACGTATGCTACAAGTGTTTTATATCATATTTAGCGTGCGGTATATTTGAATTTAGTTTTAATTCATATGCACGCTACATATTGCATGTTTAGGCTCCGCGCACCAGTAATATTACAGTTATTGAATGCCGCAAACAAGGAAAACTATCTAGGTATAAGTTCATATTAACATATCTTCAGCTGAATTATTATGATTCATTCTTAGAGTCGTATCTTATGTTTATTACACAAGATGAATATCTTGAATTTTATTCGAGGTCAATAAAGGTGAAGCAACACATTCAAGACCATAGTGAGTCTGCAAGATTATGCTGCAGCAAACGAAAGGATCTCCACACATTCATTGTCTAAGAAAGATGCCTTAAAACACAGTAGTGTGGAAAAAAATGAATCGACGAATGTTGGGACATTGTCATGATAACGACAGTTATATCCTCCGCCAAACAGGCCGTTTTAGCAGGCTTTAATTTCTTTGTCAGCGTGTCTGTTACTTAGCAACTTTCTTATATATAGAGGTTTGTAGGTTAGTGTTAAATAGTGATTTCCATTTTTTTAATGATTAATGACCATAATACTGTATTAAAGATTTTATCAACATAAAACAAATGTTCAGAATTAATCTTCAAAGTTTGTTTTAGTAGAAACACACTCAGGTTCTCATCTAAATAGCACGTACAATATGTCATGTTTCTTTTTTATAGAACATGATTACAATGTATCGATGTTGGTTTCCAGAAAGTAATCCTCCAAATGTTCATTGAACTCGTAATTTATTTAACATGGATTTAACATGGATTTTTTATCTTTTGTTTACGACTCAAGATAGAATCGTCATGTACGAGTATGTGAAATCGAAATGATTAGATGAACATTGTTTTGAAGTTGAATTCATAACGTGTTTCCACCAATGTTTCAGATTCTGAAAAATGTTAAAATTGCTGCCTTAAGTAATAATGTGATCTGATAGAACATACGAGTATGTGCTTCCTAAACAAGTAAAATGGATAGTCAATATGCCGCCTGTAAATTTTATCGCATAGCCAGTGATATACATCCAGTATTGCGGATTGTTAAGACCATACAGGCGTTCCATACTCTAAGCTGATTTTATCGTAATTTAGAACGTTGAATTAACCTAAAAATCTAATAAATTTAATAATTGCAGTAATCCAAACTTAATAATGTGAACCTACTTGGTTGGAATAATATTGGTAAACTGTAAGACACGTACATGTATTTCTAGTAACTACGTGTATGCATAATTATACGACATGTTTTACAATCAATAGTGTGATTGTGCAATCGAAAGTAGATAATAATTATTACAACCAAAATGGCTGCCAAGTTTGAAACATCGCAGTATAAAGGATCTGAATTAGTTTACGATGTGTGTTGTTCTGTCTGCGCTGGCGATGGCTTGCTGAAAGAAGGAATGTTTTATTGTCAGAAATGTACCAAATATTTCTGTGACGGCTGCGTTTTACTTCACAGTAAACTTCACAAAGATCATTCAGTATCAGAGAAAGGTCAAGGCAGCAAATGGCCAGATTGTAAACCAACAGCGATAGAAGATACGCTGGAAATGTGTGAGGATCACACTAACGCAAAACTAGAGATGTTCTGTGAAGATCACCAGAAGCTGCTGTGCAACGTCTGTCTTCTCAACAGTCACAGGTATGTAGTGTATAGACATGCCTTGATCTAAAAATACGTACACACAAGTAGACATATATTTTTGTAATGTTTAAACATAAATCAACTACCGATATTTATCTTTAAATAAACTTTTTTAACAAATAATATGTTTGTTTTTTTTTGTTTTGTTTTTTTTGTTTTTTTTTCCAAAATTATACCTTTATTTCATGTAAGTGCACACACATAAAGTAGACATCATAAGGTAAATAAAGTACGCTTTTTAGAGATGCACACATGCACAAGGAAGAAAAAACATAGGATTAAAGAATCAAATAATAAGTGTGGGAAGGGGGGAAGGGAAAGGTAACAGGTCTTGCTTTGACTTGGGTCTATTGAGCACTGGACATATGATATGTTTGGATAAAGTTTGTAGTTTGTAGAGGTTTTTTAGTATTTAGGAACGCATGGTGGATAAATGCAGGGCTATATTCGTGTAACACACATAGAAAATGTATTATTGAGTAAGGTTGAACTGTTATGGAAAGCGTTTCTACAAAACAAGCACGTATATGTATAGAGAAAAAACGTACGTAAATACTCTAGATAGGGCTATGAAGTGTTTTCAGTCAACTGCAAAAAGAGGTGGTTCTGTGATACATTGACATTCAAAATATCTTTCCAAGCAAGTAAACTGTCAACTTTCTTTTCATATATTGCTACATCTTTAAGACTGTCATATTGTGATTTCATAAAGTGACTTCCATTTTCAACCGTTGGTTGTGTTGAAGACATCTTGCATTTATACAGATAAAACTTGGCATAAATAAAAGCATTGTTGACAGCATCACTATTCTTTTCTATATATCCCAGAAGAAAAGTATATATGTTACAAAATGGAAACAACTGTTTGGGGAAAAGGTTTTCAATAATAATTTTTGAAATTGGACATGCCCAGAAAAAATGTTCAATCGTTTCCTCACAACTTTTGCAAAAGGTACATTTGGGAGAATCTTTCAGATTCATTTTAAAAAGTAGACTATTTGTTCCAAGTATTCTGTGTATAATTCTGTATTGAAACCATTGCATTTTCACATCTTTAGTTATAGAAAATGGTTCACGAAAAATATCCTTCCAAACATTGTCAGTAATTTTAATATTTAATTTACCTGACCATTTTTGTTTTATTGGTAAGCATTTTTCGGTCTTATTTAATATTGTATACATTGGCTTTGCTCCGGAAACAGGCATAAATAGTGTTCTGTGTGAAGGAGGTATGAAAGGCCTTTGTATGTTTGCATACTGTTGGTAATTTCCTTCAACATTTAATTTCTTAAACATTGCAAAGATAGCCTTTTTAATACCGTTATACAAGAGGAAGTCAATTTTAAGATTATAGTTTTCATTGATTATATGCATGTTTAAGAAGTCTCCATTTTTATCAAATAGGTCACATACATAGTGTAAGCCTGCCTTATACCAGGCTTTGAAAAATATACTTGTATTTCCTATGGAAAGGTTTTCATTATAAAACAGTGGCTGATGCAGAATATCTTTTGCATTAAAAGGCAATTGCTTTTGGAAATGTACCAGACTGAGTAAAACATCTTTCCAAAAGGGATTTGTAATCATATTTGATAATATTTTAGGATAATGATTTCCACAATTGAAAAGTTTGCTAAAATCAACATATATATTTGCTATACTCAGCCATTTCCCAGCTGTGCTGTAAGCGCGTTTAAGCCAAGTTAATTTCAAAGATTGGATAAAAGCTTCAATGTTTATCATTTTTAAGCCACCATCACAGTATTCGTTGGTTAAAACGCATAATTTGATTCTACTCTGCCCATTCCATATGTAGTTAGTAAAAATGGTATTTAAGTGTTTAATAAAAGAATGTGGTGGGTTTGGAAGTGATATAAACAAGTGGTTGAACAAAGAAATCAAAAGAGTTTTTATTACAGTTATTTTGCCAATAGGTGTCAAAAATCTTTTTTTCCAACTTGTAAGTATATTCTCCAATTTGGTAAGCCTGTCACTATAGTTAAGTTGTATGATCTTTGGTAAATCAACATGAAAATGTATACCTAACATTTGAAAACCATCTTGGTTCCACTGGAGTTTCCATTTTGTTTTTATGCTTTCTGAGCTGAACTTTTTTTTCCCAATCCATACTACTTTGGTTTTGTCAAAATTAACGCTCAATCCAGAAATGGCAGAAAATTTGCTTAAAGTATGCAGTGTTTCATGTAAGGATTGTTCTGTTCCATCCAATATAATAGTTGTATCATCTGCAAATTGTGTAAGTTTATGTTCTACTTCTTTAAGAGTAATACCTTTTATATGTGTGTTATTTCTAATTTTAAGAGATAGTACTTCAGCACATAGAATAAAAATGTAACAGGAAAGTGGGTCACCCTGGCGGCATCCACGCTGAATGGGAAAAAAATTAGACAGGTAGCCACATTGAATTATAGCTGATTTTGCATCCTTATAAAGAATGTCAAACCAACGTTTAATGTCAGGTCCAAAGTTAAAAAATGAAAGTGTTTTCTGCACAAAGGACCAAGATAACGAATCGAATGCTTTCTCAAAGTCAATTAGTAGCAGCAGACCAGGAATATCCTGTTCTTCTGTAATGTGCATAATATCAAAAATCAGTCCAGTATTTTCTCCAATATAGCGTCCTTTGATAAGGCCAGTTTGGTCATTGTGTATAAGTTTATTCATGCAATGTTTCATTCTGCTTGCAATAACACCTGAGCCTATTTTATAAACGGTATTTAGAAGAGTAATTGGCCTCCAGTTTGTTATGATAAGTCTTGATTTATCGCCCTTTGGGATACATGTAATGATTCCGTGTGTTTGAGTTACGGATAAATTCCCCAGGGCAAAAGATTCATTAAGAGATCTTACCACAAAAGTACCAATTCTATTCCAGAACATTTTATAAAATTCGGCAGTAAATCCAGAACTACCTGGGCTTTTGTTGTTAGACATTTTTTTTAATACAATGGATGCTTCAGATAATGTAATATTACCTTCAAGACATTGTGCTTCCTTGTCACTTAGTTTTGGACAATTAACATTTTGAACAAAATTTAAAAAATCAGAATCATTACATTCGCTTTTCTTACAATAAAGATTTTCATAAAATGATGCAGTTTTCTTTAAAATCTCTTTTTGATTAGTTAAAACAACCCCATCATCATCTTGCAGTTGGTAAATAGTTTTGCTTGTAACACATTGTTTTTCTAAATTACAAAAATAGCGAGATGGCTTTTCACCCTCTATAATCCATTTTGTTTTTGCTCGTGTTAAATATCCCTTTAACTTATGCTCGTGTATTATTTCAAGTTCTTGTTTTAACTTTTGTAAGTCCTCAATGTTTTCCTGTGAGAGGTTTTGTTCTAAAGTATTTATTTTTTCCAATAATTCTTTTTCTTTTAAGGTGTTTAATTTCTTTTTATATGAACCATAAGAGATAGATTTCCCCCTTATCTCCATAAGAAGAGTTTCAAGAAAGAGTTGATCACTTATTGTGAGATGTAATTCACTATCAGGAATAGTCCCTAATTGTCAAGTTCTGTATTTAATACCAGGTTGAAATCTCCACACATTATTAAAGAGTCATTTCCAATGTCCTCTATTAATTTAAAAATATTTGTGTAAAAAGACGGAGTGTCACAATTAGGACCATAAATACATAATATGGTAAACCGTGTTCCAGTGACGGTTATGTCAATCGCTACAAAATTTCCATTTTCATCGGTGACAGTATTATGAACTTTATATTCAAAGTTTTTTGCTATAAAAATTGCAGCACCCCTAGATTGTGATGTACCATAGCTTAAAAGAAGTTCACAATCCCATTCAGCATGGATGACGTTGTACATGTCTTCTGTAAAATGTGTATCTTGCAAGCAGTAAATATTAGACTTGAGCTCTTGCAGAAAGTTGAAAACCTTTACACGTTTTTTGAAACCATTTAGACCTCTACAATTTAAAGATACAATTTTTAGTTTGTCAGTCATTTAAAATAACAATCATACATAAATGAGTTAACATGTATAGTATATGCTCTATATTACAAAAAGTAGGGTTACACGACGAAGTGACACGTGTACGCAAGACCTGTAGATTTGAGAAAGGTGAGAAGACAAAATAAGTACATTGGCATAGAAAAAAGGAAGACATAACAATATATGTTGTGGCAGCTTGGCTAAACATAACAAAAGATAAAATAGCATATGCAAATCAGTTAACTTAAATAAATTGATAAAACTGGTACCATGCATGTAGTTTTAAGCTTTGCACAAGTTAATATAAACAGCAGTTGTTTATCAGAAGCCGCTAAGTAGTTTTGATTATGTTGCATAACAGATACACGCAGGACAGACATAAGTTTGATAAGCATGTCACTATACTAAAAAGGATACTAAAGAGTTTCATTTTGGTCAAAAACACTAGGGCAGAAATGACAACATCTATTTTAGTTTTGACTTATGTAATAAAAGTACTCATGCTATTTATAGAGGTGGTTAGAAGCATCATAATTTAAGCTTTCTACTGAAAGAGTTTAATTAGAAGCATAAAAAGTATAGCAGTGATAATTTTGTTGCATTAATATAAGTATATAAACACATTAATAAGTTTTAATTTGTAGCCTAAATCTTATTATATAAACATACAGAAGAGAGTAAACATTCGACAAGCATGTTATTATTTCTAATATTTTTGTAACTAATCAATTAATTTGTAGCCTAAATCTTATTATATAAACATACAGAAGAGAGTAAACATTCGACAAGCATGTTACTATTTCTAATATTTTTGTATGTAGGTTTATATAAACATACAGAAGAGAGTATACATTCGACAAGCATGTTACTATTTCTAATATTTTTGTAACTAATGAATTAATTTGTAGCCTAAATCTTATTATATAAACATACAGAAGAGAGTAAACATTCGACAAGCATGTTACTATTTCTAATATTTTTGTATGTAGACTTATATACACACAGAAAAATACATGTACTTCTGAACATAAAACAAACAAAACAGAAAAAAATAGTACTTATAAAGTGTTAGCAATAAATGTTTGTTACATGCGTGGTAGAAAGTATCAGTATATATCCTAAGCGCTAAAATAAAATTGGATTGTTTAATTTATGTGCGTATTCAAGTACATAAAACATACACAGGCATATACTTAAACAGAAAGTTTGCCAATAAGATTATTCTTATCTGAGAAAAAAAATCATAATAGAGTGTTAAAAATAATGCCATTTACATGCATTATAGAATGTGTGAATATAAATTTAAACTGTAAACATGAAAATCAGATTATTTAATTTATGTGCATATTCAAGTTCTCACAACATGACACAAAAACACAAGCATAAACATGAACAGAAAGTTAGCACTATAGATAATATTCATAATAAAGGATAGTAAATTATGTTCGAGAACACGAAGCCTGTTATGAGCTAAAAGGCAGTTTATACAAGCACACTTAAAATGTATTTAATCTTTAAGTTTTATTTTTTCTGATAATTGTATTCCCAATATACCTTGGGTATTGATAGAATAAATCATAATTTTATTCCCATTATACTCATTGTAGAGATATATCAGGAAACAATTATGAGTGTTAATTTTATTTTGGTTTAGCATATTTTGCACAATTAAGGTATGATCAAATTTATCTTAACTGAAGTAAAGATATATGTTTTTGAGGCTTTGACATGATGAATTGTGAAAAATAAAAGAGATGGTTACTTTTATTTCTACTGAGCTTATCTAGAATGTCAGAGCCAACTTAACGAACGGAAGAATGAAAGCAAACCTCATAGTAAAAAAAAACAAAAAAAAACACAAAAACAAAACAAAACTCTGTATGGCAAAATCATTCTACAAAAGAAAAGTTATCTTCCATTTTGCATTATACATGTATACCGTGTTTACATTATGAATCATGACATTTTTGTTAACAAGGGACGTAACTATGTTATACGAACAGCTTTAATGCATGTGCGTAGCCTAATAATTTACTATAATTGACACGAAGAGACAGTGTTTTATTTAACCATTACTCGTGTTACTTTTACTTTGTTGTTCAATATATATTATTTTTGCTAAAAAAAGATGTTAATTTAGACAGCAGTAAATTAAGCACAACTCTTGATATACAACTTTTACTTTGTTGTTCAATATATATTATTTTT